>KK117204.1:7523-81255 GCA_000611955.2 Stegodyphus mimosarum
CACGCGCTGGAGATAAAAATGTTTTTCTGTACAACGTTGGTATTGCTGGCTTTGAAATCTTTGAGTTTGTTAATGAAAAATTCGTTAAAGTTTTAGAGAATATTGTTACGAATTTCGCATTTATTTGGCTATTTATTTAGAACTGTAATTAAAATTCCTTTTTATCTTCCCGTGCAACGCACGCAGACGATTTTTGAAAAGAAAGCTACGCCCAAAAAAAAAACATGCATACATTTATGCAGATTTTTCATTTTTTAAAATTTAATGCAGAGCGATAACATTTAGTGGCAACAATTTGAAAAGTGATACGCCGTTTTTGTGTTTCCGACGCAAAATCGCAAAACGAAAGTAATAGTCCTTCGGGACTAAATCCCTTTGGACTAAAAAATCGCAAAACGAAAGTAATAGTTCTTCGGGACTAAATCCCTTTGGACTAAAAAATCGCAAAACGAAAGTAATAGTTCTTCGGGACTAAATCCCTTTGGACTAATAAATAATAAATAAATCTGAAAGCTTTTAGTTTAACATTACGCCCAAAGGGGAGCTTTTTTTAAAGTTTTCTGTGTTACCTTTATTTATTAAAAACGGCTTTAAAATACGTTTCGAGAATTGGCAAAGACGCTTGTCTAAACATATTGCTTTTAGAGAAGTTTCCTTCGAAGAGAAATTAAAAAAAAAAAAAAATCTGATATATTTCAGATTTTAAATTACGTCCAAAGGGACATTTATTTAACATTTTGTGTGTTACCTTTATTTGTTAATACCATGTTCTTCGCACTTAAACCATAAAATTCAGTTCAACAGCAATATCGCAAAATAATTTTAAATTGAGCATATCTTTAGAAATTTCGGTACACGCTCTCACGCGCTGGAGATAAAAATGTTTTTCTGTACAACGTTGGTATTGCTGGCTTTGAAATTTTTGAGTTTGTTAATGAAAAATTCGTTAAAGTTTTAGAGAATATTGTTACGAATTTCACATTTATTTGGCTATTTATTTAGAACTGTCATTAAAATTCCTTTTTATTTTCCCGTGCAACGCACGCAGACGATTTTTAAAGAGAAAGCTACGTCAAAAAAAATGCATACATTTATGCAGATTTTTCATTTTTTAAAATTTAATGCAGAGCGATAACATTTAGTGGCAACAATTTGAAAAGTGATACGCCGTTTGTGTGTTTCCGACGCAAAATCGCAAAACGAAAGTAATAGTCCTTCGGGACTAAATCCCTTTGGACTAAATATCATGTTTTTCGCCTTTAAACCGTAAAATTCAATTCAACAGCAATATTACAAAATAATTTTAAAATGAGCGTATCTTTAGAATTTCCGATACACAGCCTCGTACGCTGGAGATAAAAATGTTTTTCGTTTTCGTACAGTGTTGCCATTGATTGCTTTTAAATCATTGAGCTTCTTAATTAAAAATTCGTTAAAATGTTACAATTTACGAAACTGACAATAAAGCAAATTCCAAATTTGGCTACTAGATGCCCACATTCGCAGGACGATTACATTATTCAAAATTTGACGTCTCTAGGTACCGTTGTTTTATCACAATGCGAGAAACATATATGCATTTACGAAAATTCTTCATGATTTAATTTCTTTATATATAGCACAGGGTGATAATATTTTGTGGCAACAGTTTGAAAAGTGATACGGACATTTACAGTGAATCGACGCAAAATGCGAAAACGAAATCAATACTTCTGAGCTAACCCTCCTTTTTTTTAATCATTTTCCTTTTAATTTTGGGATAATAAAAAAATCTGAAGATTAAAGGAAACTGCGATCTTATCTTGGCATGCAAATTCCGGTTTAACACTGAAACCAGTTTTAAGCTAAGGTGTTATGATACACCTACTACGTCAAGATTCGTTTCCCAAGATATAGAACGCAGCATTGTATTTTTAAAACGAGCTATTAAAAACTGAAATCCAAATTGGTAAGAAAGAGAATTTATCCGAATATTGTTTCAATATAAATTTTCATTATTATTATGGGTAGATTTGTGGGATTATTTTACAGAGAAAATTGTACTTGACTATTCAAGACATACTTGCGAAGGCAAGTATTTTTCATCGTATTTTTCACTCCAAATTTCATTTCGACTGTGGCAACGGACGTTAGCTAAAAAGACTATAAATAGAGCTGTTTTGAAAATAACTTTTTTCTATTCTCTCTTACTTATCCCCTTTTACAGTTACGCTTGCGCGCGTGAAGGAAGGCTGCAACACATGCCTGGTGGCTTTTTTTCCTCGCCGATTCGGCGCCACAATTATCATTAGCAAATCCTCGTGCTTGTTCATGTCATTATTTATTTTCATGCTTAGGAATGTTTTTAATATTCATTCATCAAGATATTTTTACTTCTTCGTATGCACTGCTAGGAAAAGAAGAATTTACAAATTCAGAATTGAATCCCGTGGCAAATTCTTGACAGCATTTTGTTCTGAGTCGTGAGGTCGACCAAGCAGCTCATTTAGGTAAAACTTAGCTGGATGTTTTTTATTTCCTGTCAAGTCCTATAGTATTTTAAATGCATGATGTCGTAACATAATTAGCGACGTTTGCGATATTTTAAGATTTAGCTTCTTTTGATGTCCTGTTCTTCCACGACGATCTTGCCAATGTCACTGTGTGACTGGTATTATTTAAGTTTCCTCTAACCAAACACGTAGCTAAATTTCTACGCAATTTTACTGTTTTGAATCAATCCGGACCTCACACGTGAAGATATCAGTTTTTTTGGTATTATACATGAGTAAGTCAACATTTATCTTTTATTCAATTTTAGGTCAAAATTAAAATATTAATATTCTCTTCCATTCGCGTTATTGCCGGTTTCAGAGTAAACACGGTTATCTTTCGGGTTACTGCAGTATCAGTTCAAAATAATAGATAAAATATATATGTCTATATAATTTACTAACAATATTGTGCATTAATTGTATATTTCAATTAAAGTATATATAAACTAAATTTCGTTCACGTACGAACTAGTTATTCGTATTATTGTACCATTTCAGGTAAATATCTGCTCCCATGTTGTTGTTGTTTCTAATCTCCTTGGGACAGGAAAGCCGACACCAAGTCCAAGAGACCTTGCCGCACAAGTAAATCGCTAACGTCGTCCTGCTCAGCCGACAGCTGCCTCAAGGAGACGCCTATACAATACAATAGGGGAGCAGGAGAGGCAGGTAGAGAACAAGCACACGAGGGGGTGGTTTTTTTTCTCCTTCTTTGAATTTCAAGCATCGAAAATGCCCACTTTTGAATTTGGCCATGGCCGTTTAATTAACCTTAGATCTTTTACTCAGAGGTGACAGGTCCGGTTGTTCAGCGAAATACCATTGGTGAACAGGAGGAATTTTCCATGGCACGTTAGTTTTATGTTTGTAAAAGGAATGAATTTCAGTTGGGCTTAAATGAGTGTAAGTGGGCGTAGGGAGATCACAACCTTTTCTTGCTAGATCGTCAGCTGTTTCGTTACCATACACCCCAACATGGGACTGTATCCACTGAAGATATATTGATTTACGCTGTACAAGCTCGAAAAGTTTAGATACGAAATGCTGACCTGTCTTATCCAGGGTCTTGAGCCAGTTTTTAAGGTACTGAATGAAGGAAAAGTAATCACCACTTTCATTTCAGATTAAGAATGCTTTATAATTGGTAAACCTTTTTGTGCATTATATTGGCTACTCAGAAAATTTTTTCATTAAAAAACAAATGTTTACACAAAAGGATCACTTGGTATCGAGATTGTTGTCGGCACTCGATGGACCACGAAGGATGACTTTAAGTAAATTTTAAGCGGAGTTTTTTTCGCATTCCAGAAGTTAAGTATGACGTATGG
This sequence comes from Stegodyphus mimosarum, assembly GCA_000611955.2. Classification (NCBI taxonomy): domain Eukaryota; kingdom Metazoa; phylum Arthropoda; class Arachnida; order Araneae; family Eresidae; genus Stegodyphus; species Stegodyphus mimosarum. Next base: position 11,386 of record KK117204.1, read on the forward strand.
TAATATAAAATTCAGTTTTCTATTTTAAATTATGAAACGGGATCTTTAGAGAACGTTTAGGCAGAAATTCTAAAGGAAAGAAGGAGAAAAATAATTTAGATATAAAAGTAATCTAACATGTATAATAGAAGTAAAAAATGATAAGTAAAATACAAAATTCCTGGGTTTGTTTGACATTCAGAGAACAAAGCTCTTCAATTAGTACTTAGTTACATTACATAAAACTGAAAAAGAAAGTAATTTAAATATTTTTACTTCCTTGTACGAAGTAACGGAAGTATTGTAATCCGGAATCAAAATTCTGGGTATCGTATTTCAACGAAAATATCTATTTTGAACGCTATCGAATGCAATTCAACGATGTTTTTACGTGACATCTGTACGTACAGAATAAAGGACCCTTCTTCTCCAAACAAATTATAAAATGGATTTAAGATGGATTCAGAAGAGCCTTTTTTCATGGCATCTGTACGTACTTACCTATGTATACATATATCTTGTATAACACAAAAACGAGTAGCTTCAGAGCGTGGCAATTTTGTATATAGGACTGCTATAACATGTAGTTGTGCACCTCGTATTTCGTTTGCAATTTACCGCACCAAAAAGTACTGTATATATACACCCACTATGTTACTCGGCGTCGTGAGCCGAGTACTTTTTTATTCTTATGTGCTGTAAATTACGCATTTTTGGATTTAAAAATGATTGAGTTATATTGTTCTTATCTTCCGGTTAAGGTTTTTATACCTTTAGTTAATCTGCATGCAATAGTTGTAGAGTTACCAACAAATTAAAAGTAGTTTAAGAGCGGCTAAACCTAATTTGTGTTTACCACACCAGCCATATTTGTTTACATTTGAGACTTAGCAGAATAATGAATTCAATTTCTGCACCTTCAGTGTCTTTTTGCAGAGTGGGAGCAAAATTAAAGTTTCATTTTTGTGCAGCGAAATATCTGCCTTGCTGCCTGGTGGTCGAATTGCTTGTTTTTGAGCAGAAACTCTAATTTTAAATGTGAAAATTGTTTTTTTTTTATTGTTTAACTGTATTCGGCGTTTTATTTATTTTTTTGTATATTTTAAAATTTTGAATGAAGATATTTTGAGGATTTTGTACTTTTGTCTTGTCGTGAATTCAGAACAGAGTTAATTGAATGAGAAATATATCTGTAATGAAATTCGAGGAAATAAGTGTTTCGTAATAAGAGCAAATATTGTCACCAGTTTGTTATGCACAGAAGAAAACGTTTGCGAGTAGCGTATGCGCATTAGGTAAGCAGCTTTGAATCGTCTGTAAAAAATGTTTCTTTTCTATTTGTTTCATTTCTTTTATACATCCTTTTGGATTTATTATTGCATTTAAATAGACATGTTGTAACGATTAGGTAATTCTTCAGGTGATATAATTTTTGTGCATTCTGATTATAAAATGAATGGCATGTAATGCTGTTAAGTGAACCGAGAGTATCGCTATGGTAAATAAATATAGTGAATTTTTTAATGAGTGCGTTTATTCTATTGTGGATTATGCGCTATGAATGAAGAAGATTTAATAATTAGATTTAATTCAATTCAATAAGTTTAAATGAAATGCAAGAAAAATTGTGTATGATTTAAGGACAAGGAAGTCATGTCATGTACATAACAGATTTTTTAAATACATGTTTGCAGTTGGGAACATAAATAAGGGCACAGTTAATTTTTTTGATAATTTAAAATTGCAGTTTTTCTGACAATTTAAAATTGCAATTTTTCTGACAATTTAAAACTGCAATTTTTCTATTGTGCTCCACTCTATATTTGAGAGTTGTTTTTTTCTCAGAGAAATTAGCTTTCGTAGTGATTTCTTGAACAAGTATGCTAACAGAGCAAAAAAGACTAAGAGTTATTAAAATAAGAAATATCTCTGCAGTTATAGCAAAACCTCACACAAAGCGCACCAAACAAAATCAATTACATAACAAAATCTGATACGGTCACAAGTTTCTGAACTAATTTATGCAGCTAAATGAGCTGGGTTTCGGTTCGTAAACAGTCTCTTTATAGGGTTACTAAACCACTACTTAAAGTGTCCCGAAAACTGCGCTTTAAGCCTCAAAAATATACTTTTGAAAATTTGCAAAATAGAGCTACGTTAGCGACAAACATCGCCATTATGGATGGAATTCTCCCAGGAATGAGAATTATAGCTCGGCTTTTGTTTAAATTCTTTTTATAATTCCAATAGTGATCGATTCAGAACTATAAGGTTTAGAACTGAATGCAATAAACCCTCTCAAATAAAAGGAAGTGGCCACAAATTGGATTAGCTAAAACTATGCAACAGAATTGTTACATAAAATTCTTCAAATAAACACAAAAATTGATTAATGAGTACATAACACTATAAAACCAAAAAAAAAAAAAAAAAAAAACATGACATTATTACATAATCACTAACAGGTACATAAAGTTACAGCGGAAGTTGCATAAATACATAGTTACATAGATTTACAGCAGGATTAATAAATATTAGCCAACGGGAAGAAACTTCATTATTATTTACGTCTAATGACTTCAGTGATCAAAATTCTCTTTTTTTGGCTCACCAGTGCTAGAATTATTAGCCCAAAATGGCCTATTAGTTACGAAACGATATTTTGCGGTGTTTCACTTTTCATTCAAGTCTATTGCCGTTTGGCAAAGTATAAGATATTTACTTTCAAATTTAATCAGTCTGCTACCGATAAACAAACTAAATCATTCAAAAGCAATAGATGCTTTCTGAAGAATAGTATATTTTAGCCGAAATGGCATTATTCCAGAAGGGCTATTCATTTCATTTTGGCATTTTATAGCGTTTAACTTTTCAAATTGTTGGCACCAAATATTATCGCCCTGCATTATATTTAAAGAAATTAAATAATGAAGAATATGACGAATGTATGTATGTTTCTCACACTGTGAAAAAACAACGATATTAAGAGACATCAAATTTTGAATAAGTACAACTTTGAGTGTGGGCATCTGGAAGCCCAAATGTGGATGTGGAATTTGTTTTCTTATTTATTTCATATTTTGTAAAACTTTAGCGTATTTTTAATTAACAAACTCGACGATATGAATTTAGAAGTGAAACAACAAAAATCAGCGTTATATTTTCAAATTTTCACAGGACTAGTTTCGTTGGTGTTACCGAACCACCATCCTCAGCTGCAAAAGCACAAAGGAACGAGATAAGATGTAATGATTAGATAAGATAAGAAAGCCTGGACAGGAGATAAGCTACTGGCGCCATCTGTTGATTAAACAAGAACTAAAACATAATTTCTTTAAAGGCCGAAGGCAAAGATGGATTGGAATTAGGGTCGTGATCTAGAACAGAAAGATTTTTTTGAATGGGAAATGCCTCCAGAATATCCAGTTCACCAATGGAAGATGTTGTTTGAATAATTTTGGCAGCAGAAAAATTGAAAGTGTGATTTTCTGTCTAACAATGTTGGCTAACAGAAGACTTCTGTGTTTTCTTTTTTACAACATATGCCTCATGTACCTTAACGCGAAAGTTTAAGGCTCTCTTAGTTTTGCCAATGTAAATTAAACCCGACTGGCAAGGAATCCTATAAATATACCAGGAATTCATTTCCGGAATGGGGTCCTTGAGTATGGAACTCGGAATTTTATTGATGGGAAAATAAACGACCCGAAAGTTAAATTTCTGTAAAATACGTGCAACTTTATACCTAATTGATGGAAAGAAGAGAATGGCAACGGAATTTTTATAGTCTTCTAAAACAAGAGTCTGCCTTTTGGTGTGTTGAGATGAGAATTTTTTAACTGCTTGATTAATACTGTTGGGTGCAAAGCCCCTGTCAATAGCTATTGCTTTTAAATAATTTAGTTCTTCATCGAGGGATTGTTTGGAGGAGCAAACATGAAGAGCACGGAAAACATAAGATTAAAATGAAGCTAACTTTTGTTTAGTCTCATTGCATGATTTGAAGTGTGGTGGAAGGCACACCGATGAAGGTTTACGGTAAACCGTAGTACTGAAGTTGGATGTGTTACGTATGACCAGAATGTCGAGAAACGGAAGAGAATTGCAAGTCTCAAGTTCAAAAGTGAACTGAATAGCAGGATCAATGGAATTCATTGTTGAAGAACTTTATTTAAATGATCTTTATTACCTTCAAACAGGGTAAAAGTATCGTCTACGTAGCGGAACCATACCGGGAAGTTTAAAGTTTCGAAAAATTTTGATTCATAATAATGCATGTAGATATCAGCCAGGATGGGACTGAGGGGGCTTCCTATGGCTAATCCCTCAATTTGCTTATAATATTTATTTTGGAAAACAAAATGCGTTTGTCGCAAACAGAGTTGAGTGAGAGAAATTAGCTTATCAATTTCGGTGCAAGACAAATGAAATTCGCGAAGTCTGGTTTCTAGACATCTCAATGCACCCTCCACTAGAACATAGGTAACAATGATTTTACATCAAAGGAAACCATGAGTACATTTCTAGGAGAAATGTTTTCAAAATTTTTTTAAACTCTATTGAATTTTTTATGGTGTAAATGTTATTGTCTAATGGAGTTGAAAATCTAGAAACTAAATACTTAGTTAACGGATACGAGGCAGTACCTAAATTTGATACAATAGGGCGGAAAGGAAAACAAAATGCGTTTGTTTCACACTGAGTTGAGTGAGGGAAATTAGCTCATCAATTTCGATGCAAGAGAAATGAAATTCGCGAAGTCTGGAAACTCGCGATTTCAAAGCGAGCTGTGGCAACACTAAACAGAAAAAAAATTTTTTTTTCACCAGCGCACGAGACAGCCAAGCGGAAATTCTAAAGATGTGGTCTTTTAAATATTTTGCGATATTGCTCTTGAACTGAATTTTATGGTTGAAGTGAGAAGAATATGATATTTGATAAGTAAAGGTAGTAAAGGTAGTAAAAGTAACACAGAAAAACGTTAAAAAAACGCCCCTTTGGGAGTAATATAAAATCTGAAAGCTTTCAGATTTTTCTTTATAATTTTGAATCTGATTCATTTAAATAAAAGTGCTTTTAATACATGGCATAACTAATTAAAACCATTAAATATTTTCATAGAAATAGTACATTATATTTTTCTATTTTCAAATATATAGAGTATATATATAACGTTCCCATGTTAGTCTTAAAGGTATAATCCTTCTAGTATCCTATAAAATTTTTCTCTATTCTACCTGGGCCGTTTTTACTGATAATCTGTGCTGATAAACCATATTAAACTCTAAAAATGCTCTTCTGGGTGAAAACTAAAATCTGAAACCTTTCAAATTTTTCATTTTCGTTTTCATTTATTTATTTAGTCATTTATGTTAAATACTTTCAAAAAGCAAAAATACCTAGAAATCGTGAAATTAGTCCGAACTAAGTTGTAGAGATTATGGGGACGAGACATGGGAAAATCATCTGCAACCTCTGTGGGGTGCTACCCATGGGTCTCTCAACTGCCACCTGGTGGTCACTTATATGCCGAGACCATCTACGGGGAATGGTATAGTTTCTCACCTTCTTTTATTCGAAGGCTGCTGGGGGTCAGAGAAGAGACAGTTTCGAAGGTTAATGAAGCACTGACCTTCACAGATTCGACCTTTCACATGGGTAAGAGTTTGTAAGGTTTATCCTAAGTTTATTAACAGTTATTTTAGGTTTTGTATCTTTACTATCTTATTCTAATTTCAGCTTAGAATTTCCTGCCAGAAGGTAATTTTAGAAACGCAGTAAATACAAATGAGAAAGAGTACTATTTAAGTCGATGTTTCACCGACTTCGAGAGAAAGAGTTTGATTTCCTGACTAGCACACGTTTGCCTTTGGCTACGTTATCTCTAAGTTACTACGCTCGGCTATACCTTAGGCCCTCGCTTGGCTTCGCCGATTTAATTAATACTTAGAGGCCAACTATTTAGATTTCTGATAGCTTCGGCTATACGTTTCAGATAGCTTAGTTAAGCTAGTTTAGTTTAATTTAAATTCATTATGATTTAAATTCAAGCCCGAGTGGAGGATTTGTGTAAAGTTCCAAGTAGGAACTGATTGTAAATATTCTGAAAAATAAAAGGCAGTGAACCCTTTTAAAGGCTTACGTGTTTTGTTCACACACTTAAGCGATTATTTGCTTGCTAGTGTTCTTGGGGTTCTAAGCCAGAACTTCGTAATTAAATAAGTAAAACCTCGCAGGTTTATCGGACTGCAGAGATTATTAAGCAATTTTTGTAGTAGGAAACATGGGAAGACAACTTTATCCTCTTTGTGATTTGAATCACGGATCTCCCAATTGCTAGCGGACCGTCCTACCTTCTACCCTCATGAGAGTACTCATAGAGAATAATATAAATCTTTATGTTCTTTCCATATTAACTCTTTAAGACCCAATGGGTTATATAAGTCACAGTAGATGTTTAAAGAAGCCTAAAGGGAATTACACGCATCAGTTTAGTACGTAGTGGATGTTCCACTGGTAGTAGGCATCATTTCTAACATCCCCACTACAAAATTGTATATGATAGACCACAAACTACCACTAGAATATGGTAGACCATCATCTAGTTCCAAGTTGTTGAATATAGAAAATCGCTTACTCATCGAAGGGCCCTCTAGAGGTAGGTATCACTGCTGTGCCAAGGAAAAACAAGAGGAAAGAACTAAAACAATTTGTGTGGCATGCAATCTACTACTATGCAAAAACTATGTTACTTCTTATCATGCATAAGTTATGAAAAAAATAGTTTCTTTTGATTTTTTTCTTTTACGTGTCAACAATTTAATACTAATGAGACTCATATTTTCCACCATTACCACCCAGTGAAACATATTTAACCCAGGTCCCTGGATTCCCTTTATTTTCAAATAAAATGTTTAAAATGATAATTTTCAATTCTTTGTGATAATTACAAGTAGTTAGAAAATAGTCAGCCGAAACAAACAAACAAATTGGGAGTGAAAGAGTTAAAGGGCAACTGGAAAGATATAGAATATCTAATCAACCAGTCAGACGGTGATGTAGCATCGGCCTATGAGTACAATAGACGTTATGCCTCTGGAAGGGAGAAAAATTCAATTTCTTCAGAATTTCAGTATCATCAGTTTCTAGCAGGAAGTATATGCCATGTATACCATTGTAGGCAGGAAATGGTTAATTCATCATACTCTATTTCTATTTAATAAACGTCAACAAATAAGTAGGAGACCTAACTGTTAATTTCCAGATGGTGCCAAATCATCGTTCTTTAGAGACTAATTAGGCCTTTTCTGAGCAAGAAAATCAAGAAACCAGTTATTATCACATCGGGATTCAAACCATGGATTTTCGAGTTGGTATCTGAACAAACATTACCACTAGAGCGCCCGATGGTGGACTGGGATAATTCCTTACAAAGTTACATTTAGTAGCAGTTAATATTTATTCAGTATTTAATGGAGCGACAGCAAAAGTCTGTAAACTTCTAAGTGTTAGTGAAAGGCCATATAAGCTTTAGCTTAATGCGAGTTTTGTGAGTTCAGATTTGTAGGTCAGGTTTTGCAGTATGTTGCAAAAATTGTTATTGTAACCAATCAGAGGCTTAAATAAATTAACTACCTTTTGTTGCTGTTCTTGGTGGTAATTCTGAGTCCTTGAATGTTGGAAAACACACGAATAACTAAAAATGAGAAAGCTGGTTTATTTGGTTTATATGCTGTCACGCACATGCTCGGTAAGAGGAAGCTACCAACCAAGCCCTGCTCGTGTGAAAAAAAAAACTGTCTATCTGAAAAGCGGAGAGAAAGCAAAATCTGGCTACGAGAAGAAGAAAACGTGCTTGATGCGAGAAAGACGGAGGCTCATGAGAAACATTTTTGAATTGATTATTTTTGTATTCCAAAAGTTTGATCTGTTATGATTAAGAACTGAAAGTTGAAATGTAATAGTTGTGCGTTTTTAATGTAATTGTGGAAAAAATACTTTGTGAAAAGAATATCTATATATTTCAATAAAATATAGTTCATGTTATCGTTAAACCTTCATAAGTGTGCCAGTTTTATTTCTACGAATAGAGTCGACGAATAACATTCATAAGTGGATAAAAACGAACCCGAAGAGATGAATTGGTCAAGGATCATGACAGTGGTGGCAGCGGTGGGATGCATATTTGTCGACTCGGAAAAAGCTCAAGTAAATGCCTTACGAAAGCTGCGAAGCATATTAAGTGGAACAGTTATCTTCTACCAGGTTCTCTCGTTTAAGTGTATTATTTATCATTTTTTTATGAAACATTTGCTATTAATGTAACGGTACACTTAAAGAAGTATTTTATAACACAGGAATTATCAGTGTGATTATCATATGAGACTTGAATTACTTTGAAAGTGCATTTATCTTTTATTGTATGAGTGAATGAGTATTAATTTAACTAATGCTTGTGTTTTATTTAAGAGATATGATTGCATTAATTCTCATGCATTCATTAATTTTTGATTGCTTATATATACTCATTAATTTTTTTTATTTTTTTTATTGAATATTTGGATGTTGTGCATATTTAATGCAGATACCAGGTGTTTATGATTCACTAGAAGTTCAAGACTTGATGTAAAATTTTAAGTACAGAGATTCAGTTTTGATTTTCTGTTATTTTAATTAAGTTGAACATAAAGTCCCATAATGTCATTTTTGACCAAACATAGAAAGGCTGATCTAGTCGCCCTTGCACAAGAGTTTGGTGTTGAAGTGTTGCCTACATTTAGAATTTTGGACTTGAGGGAAAAAATTCTTGCTAGTGAAAGCTATGAGGAGCAGGTAGCAAAGGACCTTCTGAGTGTTATCATTACAGATAGGGAGGCAAAGGAGGAGAAGGAAAGGGAAGAAAGGGAAAAAGAACGCGAAAGAGTAGAAAGAAAAGAAGAACGCGACAGACAAGAAAGGGAATATAAACTAAAGTTAGAGGCAGAGGAGAGGATTGCCATTGAGAAGTATAAGGTAGATTGTCAGGATCGTTACTTGAATAGGAGTACCACACCCGAACGGGGGGAGAATGGGAAGGAAAGATCAGTAGAAGAGTTAACGAGAACAATCAGGTTATTGACAGTAAAGGTTCCAAGTAGAGCAGATGGCTGGGACTATTTCTTCTCCAGTTTAGAAAGAGCTTATATCAATGAAAGTGTCCCTGATGAGTATAAGGCCAAAATTTTGATTTACCTTTTGGGAGATAAAGCGGCAAATTTATTAACATTGATAAGGGAGGATAAGTATGGGAATTATGAAGTAATAAAGGAAACTGTGTTGAAAGAATTCAAACCGTCACCTCAGGTATGCCTGGAGAATTTCAGGAAAGCAAGACGAAGTTCAGAAGAGACCTTTGTCCAGTTTTCTACTAGAGTTACTGCCATGTGGGAAAATTATGTGAAATCAAGGGGGGTGACAGACTTTGAAGGTCTTAATCAGTTGGTGGTAGCGGACAAAATCTACCAGACCCTTGATACAGAAACTGCAGTACACATAGGTATAAGGCAGGGAGACTCGTGGTTCAAGCCAAGAGAGCTTGGAAAGGAGTGTGACATATTCTTTGCGGCTAAAGGGAAGTCCTACAACGTACGTAGGGAAGCTTGTGAAACTAAGATGCTAAATGAGGTAATAGGTGAGAAACCTAAGGTCGAAGAGAGACGAAGCGGTCGGCATGAGTCAGAAACCATAGGGAAAAACACAGGGAATGTTAAAGGTTTAACATGTTTTGTATGTGGTTCAGCTTCGCATTTTAAAAGGAACTGTCCTCAGATTAAAGGTTCTAGGCAGTATAACCGAAATGAGGAAAAGGATAAAGCTAGGGTAAACTGGGTAAAAAAAGGTCAGGATAATGATATCCTAGCGGACAAAGTTGTGGTAGCTCGTGTGGATCCTTTGGGGAAGCCAGGGAATGTAAACAACTATAAGCTGTGTAAGTTGAAAAGGGTTCCTATTAGTGTGAATGGAACAATAGGGGAGGCCCTCGTTGATTCAGGAACAGAAATTACGGTGGTTAAAAAGGAGTTAACCAAAAATCTCCAACTGGAGGAAGGATCGAGCATATATTTGAAGGGTATATTTGGTCCAGCTGTTAAATGCCCTTTGGTAAACATTCCACTGGGTATCACTGTAGGAGAAAGTTCCAGTGTCACACATCAAGAGATTTTGTGTGCAGTTGCAGAATCTCTAGCAGAGGATGTGTTGCTTCCTCCGGAAGTATTCACCATGTTAGGGGGTCAGTTACATGACACAGGTGAGGTGGTAGAGAACTTACCTGAAGAAACCACAAACATCCTAGAGGTTAGGAGAAATGAAAAGTCTGTGAAGGTAAACACAGGGAAACTAGAAAGAAACACTAGTGTGGGAAGGAATCTCGATGAGAAAGAAAAGGTGGAATCAAGTGAAAGCCAAGAACCTCAGTCAGGAAGACTATGTACAGCGGATATTTTTAGAAGAGAGCAGGAGACTTGTGAATCTCTGGCAGGAGCATGGGAGAATGCTCAAAAAGGAAAGGGGAATTATTATACAGTGGATAACTTTCTCTTTCATAAGGACAAAATTCTTGGGGAAAGCGTGGGACAATTAGTTGTACCTAAGAGTCGAAGGGAGGAAGTCTTGCAGTTAGCACATTGCTCGGTGTTTAGTGGCCACATGGGGGTAAAGAAGACTGTGGAGAGAATTAGATACTCTTTCTATTGGGAAGGTCTGAGGTTAGACGTCCAGAAATTTTGCGAGGCGTGTAAAGAGTGCCAGTTGACTAGACCAATTAAAACTGTTGATAGGACACCAATCACCCCAGTAACGAGGCCAGATCTGCCCTTCCAAATTGTAAACATTGATGTGATAGGTCCGATTGATCCTCCCAGCTCTAAGGGGCATAAGTATATATTATGCTTAGTTGATCAGCATACCAGATGGGCAGAAGCAATACCCCTAACTAGCCTCTCTGCCAAGTCGACTTGTGAGGAGTTATTACATATTTTTTCAAGAACGGGTATTCCAAATGTAATTGCATGTGACAATGGAACAAACTTTAAAGCAGATTTGACTCAAGAATTTGAGAGACGAATAGGGGCCAGTCCTAAGTTTTCGACCCCTGGGTATCCTCAATCTAATGGATTAGTTGAACGATTTAATGGTACTTTAAAAAGAATGTTGCATCATGTCATCAGAGAAGAAGGTAGGGGGTGGCATTTGCAAATTCCTTATGTGTTGTGGGCCTATAGAGAAGTACCCAACTCAACAACTGGGGTGGCTCCATTTCAACTAATGTACGGCAGGACACCTCAAGGACCTTTGTCGATATTAAAATCATCATGGACAGGAAAACATGAAAATTTACAATTAGATGCAACTCCTGTTTATACATATTTACAAAATCTAAAGGCTAGGTTTGAGAAGGCAGCGGAGCAGGCAAAGCTCACAGCTGAAATTCAACAAGAGAGGACAGCACACTATCATAATTTAAGATCTACCGTAAAAACGTTTAAGGTGGGAGATAAGGTGATAGTCTTGATTCCCGATTCTAATAATAAGCTTTACGCTAGATGGCAGGGTCCTGCAAATATATTGGAACAGAAAAGTCCTCACTCTTTTGTAGTACGAATGCCCGATGGAACCAAAAGGCATGTTCATCAGAATAAGATTAGACTTTATGTAGTTAGATCTCAAGCAGTAAATGTTATCTTGGAGGGAGAAGAAGAGTTTGGCGAAATTGAATCTACACCTGTCAACAAGGGAGGAAAAACTTTTTCTGAATCTCTGGAAGGATTAGAAATGTCTAATTTAGATTCGGTCCAAAGGAGTAGACTTTTAGGGCTACTGAGGAAATACCAAACATTATTTACACGTCCAGTGCAACCAGCCCGAGTAGGTACACACAAGATCGAACTTATTCCTACTGCTATTAGGAAGAAACCCCACTGCTATGGAATACCTATGGCATATCGCAAAGCAGTAGATGGGCAGATACGTGAGTTACTAGAATTAGGATTAATTGAACCTTCTGAGTCAGAAATTGCTCATCCTATAGTTTGTGTGGTGAAAAAGGATGCTACAGTTAGAATGTGTATAGATTTTAGATCATTGAATGCTGTTACAAAAACTCCAACATTTCCCATGAAGGACATGCAGGAGTTGGTTTTTGTGGCGGGTGCAGCTAACTGGCTGACAAGCATCGACCTTCGAAAAGGGTATTGGCAAATCCGAATGGATGAAAGGAGCAAACCCTTGACTGCATTTGCGACATCTAATGGAGTGTACCAGTGGAGAACAATGCCTTTCGGTTTATCAGGAGCCTCGGGGACATTCCAGAGGGAAATGAATCGTGCTTTACAGAGTCATAGCGATTATGCTCAGGCATATATAGATGATGTGGTGATTTTCTCGAAAACATTTGAGGAACACTTGAAACACATTTCTCTGGTCCTGGACACCTTAGAAAAATTAGGATTTTCTGTACGTTTGGACAAATGTTCTTTTGCAGCTAAAAAAATAAAATATTTGGGGCATATAATTGGAGGACGCAAGCATGGTCCTGATGAAGAAAGGGTCAAAGCAATTAGAAAACTCGTCAGGCCAGTCACAAAAAAAGATGTGAGATCGGTTTTAGGATTAATGGGATTTTATCGATCTTATATTCCTAATTATGCAGAAATATCGGCACCGTTGACAGAGTTGACTAAGAAAAGGCATGCCAATATTTTTCAATGGGGGGAATTGGAACAGAATGCTTTTAACAAATTAAAGGATACTTTGTGCCAAGCGACATCTCTGGCCACACCAAATATTGGAAAGCCATTTCAGATCCATTGTGATGCATCCAATTTGGCGGTAGGCTGCTGTTTAACCCAGAGAGACGAGAGTGGTAACTATTGTCCTATTGCATTTGCAAGCCAAAAGCTTTCTCAAACTCAGAAAAATTGGGCAAGCATTGAGAAGGAAGCTTGGGCAGTCTTATTTGGCCTGAATAAATTTGATAAATGGATCTATGGGGCTCAGGTAGAAATTATAACGGATCACAATCCTCTCAGATATTTGAACGAAACTACTCCTCGAAGTCCAAAATTGACGAGGTGGGCTTTGGCATTGCAGAAATGGAACTTGCGAATTAGTCATAGGCCAGGGATGCAGCACCAAAGTGCTGATGCTCTCTCACGTCTGGATCAGATATAATATGAGTAATATAATTTTTGTTTTTTCTTTGCTTTCTGTATGATTGTATCTTATATTGTTTGTTCTGTTTTGTTTTATTTAATATTGTACGAGATTTTTATTGTGTAAAAGTAGTGTACAGAAAATTTGCTTGGATATTGATTAATGAAATACGTCCTAAAGAAAGGACAAATTTCATTCTGGGCAGGGGCGTGTCACGCACATGTTCGGTAAGAGGAAGCTACCAACCAAGCCCTGCTCGTGTGAAAAAAAAATTGTCTATCTGAAAAGCGGAGAGAAAGCAAAATCTGGCTACGAGAAGAAGAAAAGGTGCTTGATGCGAGAAAGACGGAGGCTCGTGAGAAACATTTTTGAATTGATTATTTTTGTATTCCAAAGTTTGAAGTTTGATCTGTTATTATTAAAAACTGAAAGGTTAAATGTAATAGTTGTGCGTTTTTAATGTAATTGTGAAAAAAATACTTTGTGAAAAGAATATATATATACTTCAATAAAATATAGTTCATGTTATCGTCAAACCTGCATAAGTGTGCGAATTTTATTTCTGCGAATAGAGTCGACGAATAACATTCATAAGTGGATGAAAACGAACCCGAAGAGATGAATTGGTCAAGGATCATGACAGTGGCGGCAGCTGGTCGGATGCATATTTGTCGACTCGGAAAAAGCTCAAGTAAATGCCTTACGAATGCTGCGAAGCATATTAAGTGGAACAGTTATCTTCTACCAGGTTCTCTCGTTTAAGTGTATTATTTATCATTTTTTATGAAACATTTGCTGTTAATGTAACGGTACACTTAAAGAAGTATTTTATAACACAGGAATTATCAGTGTGATTATCATATGATACTTGAATTACTTTGAAAGTGCATTTATCTTTTATTGTATGAGTGAATGAGTATTAATTTAACTAATGCTTGTGTTTTATTTAAGAGATATGATTGCATTAATTCTCATGCATTCATTAATTTTTGATTGCTTATATATACTCATTAATTTTTTTTATTTTATTTGATTGAATATTTGGATGTTGTGCATATTTAATGCAGATACCAGGTGTTTATGATTCACTAGAAGTTCAAGACTTGATGTAAAATTTTATGTACAGAGATTCAGTTTTGATTTTCTGTTATTTTAATTAAGTTGAACATAAAGTCCCATAATGTCATTTTTGACCAAACATAGAAAGGCTGATCTAGTCGCCCTTGCACAAGAGTTTGGTGTTGAAGTGTTGCCTACATTTAGAATTTTGGACTTGAGGGAAAAAATTCTTGCTAGTGAAAGCTATGAGGAGCAGGTAGCAAAGGACCTTCTGAGTGTTATCATTACAGATAGGGAGGCAAAGGAGGAGAAGGAAAGGGAAGAAAGAGAAAAAGAACGCGAAAGAGTAGAAAGAAAAGAAGAACGCGACAGACAAGAAAGGGAATATAAACTAAAGTTAGAGGCAGAGGAGAGGATTGCCATTGAGAAGTATAAGGTAGATTGTCAGGATCGTTACTTGAATAGGAGTACCACACCCGAACGGGGGGAGAATGGGAAGGAAAGATCAGTAGAAGAGTTAACGAGAACAATCAGGTTATTGACAGTAAAGGTTCCAAGTAGAGCAGATGGCTGGGACTATTTCTTCTCCAGTTTAGAAAGAGCTTATATCAATGAAAGTGTCCCTGATGAGTATAAGGCCAAAATTTTGATTTACCTTTTGGGAGATAAAGCGGCAAATTTATTAACATTGATAAGGGAGGATAAGTATGGGAATTATGAAGTAATAAAGGAAACTGTGTTGAAAGAATTCAAACCGTCACCTCAGGTATGCCTGGAGAATTTCAGGAAAGCAAGACGAAGTTCAGAAGAGACCTTTGTCCAGTTTTCTACTAGAGTTACTGCCATGTGGGAAAATTATGTGAAATCAAGGGGGGTGACAGACTTTGAAGGTCTTAATCAGTTGGTGGTAGCGGACAAAATCTACCAGACCCTTGATACAGAAACTGCAGTACACATAGGTATAAGGCAGGGAGACTCGTGGTTCAAGCCAAGAGAGCTTGGAAAGGAGTGTGACATATTCTTTGCGGCTAAAGGGAAGTCCTACAACGTACGTAGGGAAGCTTGTGAAACTAAGATGCTAAATGAGGTAATAGGTGAGAAACCTAAGGTCGAAGAGAGACGAAGCGGTCGGCATGAGTCAGAAACCATAGGGAAAAACACAGGGAATGTTAAAGGTTTAACATGTTTTGTATGTGGTTCAGCTTCGCATTTTAAAAGGAACTGTCCTCAGATTAAAGGTTCTAGGCAGTATAACCGAAATGAGGAAAAGGATAAAGCTAGGGTAAACTGGGTAAAAAAAGGTCAGGATAATGATATCCTAGCGGACAAAGTTGTGGTAGCTCGTGTGGATCCTTTGGGGAAGCCAGGGAATGTAAACAACTATAAGCTGTGTAAGTTGAAAAGGGTTCCTATTAGTGTGAATGGAACAATAGGGGAGGCCCTCGTTGATTCAGGAACAGAAATTACGGTGGTTAAAAAGGAGTTAACCAAAAATCTCCAACTGGAGGAAGGATCGAGCATATATTTGAAGGGTATATTTGGTCCAGCTGTTAAATGCCCTTTGGTAAACATTCCACTGGGTATCACTGTAGGAGAAAGTTCCAGTGTCACACATCAAGAGATTTTGTGTGCAGTTGCAGAATCTCTAGCAGAGGATGTGTTGCTTCCTCCGGAAGTATTCACCATGTTAGGGGGTCAGTTACATGACACAGGTGAGGTGGTAGAGAACTTACCTGAAGAAACCACAAACATCCTAGAGGTTAGGAGAAATGAAAAGTCTGTGAAGGTAAACACAGGGAAACTAGAAAGAAACACTAGTGTGGGAAGGAATCTCGATGAGAAAGAAAAGGTGGAATCAAGTGAAAGCCAAGAACCTCAGTCAGGAAGACTATGTACAGCGGATATTTTTAGAAGAGAGCAGGAGACTTGTGAATCTCTGGCAGGAGCATGGGAGAATGCTCAAAAAGGAAAGGGGAATTATTATACAGTGGATAACTTTCTCTTTCATAAGGACAAAATTCTTGGGGAAAGCGTGGGACAATTAGTTGTACCTAAGAGTCGAAGGGAGGAAGTCTTGCAGTTAGCACATTGCTCGGTGTTTAGTGGCCACATGGGGGTAAAGAAGACTGTGGAGAGAATTAGATACTCTTTCTATTGGGAAGGTCTGAGGTTAGACGTCCAGAAATTTTGCGAGGCGTGTAAAGAGTGCCAGTTGACTAGACCAATTAAAACTGTTGATAGGACACCAATCACCCCAGTAACGAGGCCAGATCTGCCCTTCCAAATTGTAAACATTGATGTGATAGGTCCGATTGATCCTCCCAGCTCTAAGGGGCATAAGTATATATTATGCTTAGTTGATCAGCATACCAGATGGGCAGAAGCAATACCCCTAACTAGCCTCTCTGCCAAGTCGACTTGTGAGGAGTTATTACATATTTTTTCAAGAACGGGTATTCCAAATGTAATTGCATGTGACAATGGAACAAACTTTAAAGCAGATTTGACTCAAGAATTTGAGAGACGAATAGGGGCCAGTCCTAAGTTTTCGACCCCTGGGTATCCTCAATCTAATGGATTAGTTGAACGATTTAATGGTACTTTAAAAAGAATGTTGCATCATGTCATCAGAGAAGAAGGTAGGGGGTGGCATTTGCAAATTCCTTATGTGTTGTGGGCCTATAGAGAAGTACCCAACTCAACAACTGGGGTGGCTCCATTTCAACTAATGTACGGCAGGACACCTCAAGGACCTTTGTCGATATTAAAATCATCATGGACAGGAAAACATGAAAATTTACAATTAGATGCAACTCCTGTTTATACATATTTACAAAATCTAAAGGCTAGGTTTGAGAAGGCAGCGGAGCAGGCAAAGCTCACAGCTGAAATTCAACAAGAGAGGACAGCACACTATCATAATTTAAGATCTACCGTAAAAACGTTTAAGGTGGGAGATAAGGTGATAGTCTTGATTCCCGATTCTAATAATAAGCTTTACGCTAGATGGCAGGGTCCTGCAAATATATTGGAACAGAAAAGTCCTCACTCTTTTGTAGTACGAATGCCCGATGGAACCAAAAGGCATGTTCATCAGAATAAGATTAGACTTTATGTAGTTAGATCTCAAGCAGTAAATGTTATCTTGGAGGGAGAAGAAGAGTTTGGCGAAATTGAATCTACACCTGTCAACAAGGGAGGAAAAACTTTTTCTGAATCTCTGGAAGGATTAGAAATGTCTAATTTAGATTCGGTCCAAAGGAGTAGACTTTTAGGGCTACTGAGGAAATACCAAACATTATTTACACGTCCAGTGCAACCAGCCCGAGTAGGTACACACAAGATCGAACTTATTCCTACTGCTATTAGGAAGAAACCCCACTGCTATGGAATACCTATGGCATATCGCAAAGCAGTAGATGGGCAGATACGTGAGTTACTAGAATTAGGATTAATTGAACCTTCTGAGTCAGAAATTGCTCATCCTATAGTTTGTGTGGTGAAAAAGGATGCTACAGTTAGAATGTGTATAGATTTTAGATCATTGAATGCTGTTACAAAAACTCCAACATTTCCCATGAAGGACATGCAGGAGTTGGTTTTTGTGGCGGGTGCAGCTAACTGGCTGACAAGCATCGACCTTCGAAAAGGGTATTGGCAAATCCGAATGGATGAAAGGAGCAAACCCTTGACTGCATTTGCGACATCTAATGGAGTGTACCAGTGGAGAACAATGCCTTTCGGTTTATCAGGAGCCTCGGGGACATTCCAGAGGGAAATGAATCGTGCTTTACAGAGTCATAGCGATTATGCTCAGGCATATATAGATGATGTGGTGATTTTCTCGAAAACATTTGAGGAACACTTGAAACACATTTCTCTGGTCCTGGACACCTTAGAAAAATTAGGATTTTCTGTACGTTTGGACAAATGTGCTTTTGCAGCTAAAAAAATCAAATATTTGGGGCATATAATTGGAGGAGGCAAGCATGGTCCTGATGAAGAAAGGGTCAAAGCAATTAGAAAACTCGTCAGGCCAGTCACAAAAAAAGATGTGAGATCGGTTTTAGGATTAATGGGATTTTATCGATCTTATATTCCTAATTATGCAGAAATATCGGCACCGTTGACAGAGTTGACTAAGAAGAGGCATGCCAATATTGTTCAATGGGGGGAGTTGGAACAGAATGCTTTTAACAAATTAAAGGATACTTTGTGCCAAGCGACATCTCTGGCCACACCAAATATTGGAAAGCCATTTCAGATCCATTGTGATGCATCCAATTTGGCGGTAGGCTGCTGTTTAACCCAGAGAGACGAGAGTGGTAACTATTGTCCTATTGCATTTGCAAGCCAAAAGCTTTCTCAAACTCAGAAAAATTGGGCAAGCATTGAGAAGGAAGCTTGGGCAGTCTTATTTGGCCTGAATAAATTTGATAAATGGATCTATGGGGCTCAGGTAGAAATTATAACGGATCACAATCCTCTCAGATATTTGAACGAAACTACTCCTCGAAGTCCAAAATTGACGAGGTGGGCTTTGGCATTGCAGAAATGGAACTTGCGAATTAGTCATAGGCCAGGGATGCAGCACCAAAGTGCTGATGCTCTCTCACGTCTGGATCAGATATAATATGAGTAATATAATTTGTTTTTTTTTTTTTCTTTCTGTATGATTGTATCTTATATTGTTTGTTCTGTTTTGTTTTATTTAATATTGTACGAGATTTGTATTGTGTAAAAGTAGTGTACAGAAAATTTGCTTGGATATTGATTAATGAAATACGTCCTAAAGAAAGGACAAATTTCATTCTGGGCAGGGGCGTGTCATGCACATGCTCGGTAAGAGGAAGCTACCAACCAAGCCCTGATGAAAGAACAGTTAAGCCAACGGCCTGCTCGTGTGAAAAAAAAACTGTCTATCTGAAAAGCGGAGAGAAAGCAAAATCTGGCTACGAGAAGAAGAAAACGTGCTTGATGCGAGAAAGACGGAGGCTCGTGAGAAACATTTTTGAATTGATTATTTTTGTATTCCAAAGTTTGAAGTTTGATCTGTTATTATTAAAAACTGAAAGGTTAAATGTAATAGTTGTGCGTTTTAAATGTAATTGTGGAAAAAACACTTTGTGAAAAGAATATATATATATATATTTCAATAAAATATAGTTCATGTTATCGTTAAACCTTCATAAGTGTGCCAGTTTTATTTCTACGAATAGAGTCGACGAATAACTTTCATAAGTGGATGAAAACGAACCCGAAGAGATGAATTGGTCAAGGATCATGACATATGCTATTCATCTAACAAGTGACAGTATGCTAATAACATTCATGTAGTTGATTTGACGCTTGTTCTTTGCACACCAACCTTTCGAAAGGATTTCCAATCCGAGCTATTTTACATATACAAAGCAGTGACAAACCAGGTCCATTAAAGACTGGAATAGCATTACTAGTCTAGACCTTGAACGAAGTTGTTTCCTATTTTAGGAAACAACTTATATGTATTCTTCTAAGGAATCCTGTAAAGCGTCAACTTGCCAAAAGCATTACACAAAAGTTTGAAATTAACTAAAAATTGTAAAGCCCTCGTGAAATTTTGAGAAAACTGTATCGTACAAAGAATTACAAGCTTTCGGAAATCCATTCGAATGCTTAAAAATGTCACGTGGCTGAAAAAGGTACAAGCAATGCTTAAAACAGGACCTCAATAGGAAGTTCATATAAAAATGATGATGGTGAAAATCAAATAAAAGCAGTCGTGCTCTAAAATAAGATCAATAGAAAATGTATTCCCAAAGGAGTTAAACCAATGGATGTCAAATAAAAGATAAAAGATTTGAAATCCTAAAAAAATAGTTTTCAAGTTATCCGACCTTTCATGAAGCACTAAACGGATACCTGAATATGAGACGGAATCAAATAATATTTTCGAAAATATTCTCTGGAGAATTGGCATAAAATGTTGTTATAGAGTATTATAAAGTTTTATGGATAATGTTGATGTCAAAAAAAGCTTTCTAAATATTAAATGATTAAAGATAAGTTTATCAACGCAGTGTAATTAATTGTCGATATTAATATTAGGCAAAATTCAATATTTTACTATTATGTAACATTGTTTTACAGAAAGATCTGTATAAAAAATGTAATTCCAGAGAATATGATACGAATCCATTTTCTTCAAGAAGAAAACAGCTTCTGAACCAGAGATTATTATCATATAAAATTGTTTGAGGAATTAATTTAATAGCTTTATGAAAGAACATTTTTTACACCAAAATATTGTTGCAAAAATATATATACATTAAGAAAAAAAGTAAATTTTCGTCAGATTGAAAATATTTAGAAGTCTTTGTAAGGTTTATCCTAAATTTGTAACAGTTATTTTAAGTTTCGCATCTTTCCTATTCTTTCTAGCTTAAGCTTACAATTTCCTACCAGAATGTATTTTCAGAAACGCGGTTTATGCAAATGAGTAAGAATAGTATTTTAGTGGATGTTTCACTGTGTTCGTTAGAGAGCCCGAGTTCCTGACTAGCGCGCATTTGTCTTTGGCTACGTCTCTCTCTAAGCTACTGGTACGCTATTGATTGGCTTCGCCGACTTAATTAAGATTTAGGGGCCAACTACTCAGAATCTTGATAGCTTCGGCTATATCTTTCAGTTAGCTTTAGTTAAGCTTAGTTAAGTTTAATTTCATATTAATTTGAGTTCAAGGCCAAGTGGAGGCTTTGCTGTACGCACCGAGTTAGGAGTTAACTGTGTCCTATTTATTTTGAGAAATAAAGGGTAGTTAACCTTTCTCGAGTCTTACGTATCTGTTCACACACTCTAGCGATTATTCGCTTACCAGTGTTAAGAGTATCAAGTATTGCACTGTGAAATAAATAGGTGAAACCTTACAGCTTTATTTAAGCGAAAGTTTAAGAATTTCATAAAAAACGCAATAAATGTTAAGCTACCTAAATTATTGAAGTGTTCATTGTAAATAGAACGGGATTTAAATTAGCTTTATTAGAAAAATTTCAGTTGTTTATTGTTTTAGGCTACGTTTTGCATGACAGTGAATTTATGTGTCAAATAGAATATGATAAGAGTAGAATAATGTACATTTCATATCAAAAGGCTGTATTTTCTAAAATCAACAGCTATAACATTCAATGCTAAAGACACTAAGGATATGCAGAATGTAATTACCAGGATCTGATTCTCTAGGAAAAAAACAGAAGCATGGAAACGAAATTCCAGATGTTTAGCAACCAGCAATTTTTATGAACACGCAACATTCGTAGTACATTAGAGAGAGAAAGAAACCATTAAAATAGTTTACCTTCCTCGTAAATAGCATAGTAAAATATTTAGATTTACTTCTGAATACCTTACGAGCAAACGAATAATAGTTCTTCTTTCCACATTTTGAAAAATCAATACGTGAGAATTGTGGTATAAATAGGAAATTTGATAACATACGAGTATGAAAGGAAATACTAGACTGATTCAAGGGAACTTATGGTGTAACTTCAATTGCATGATTCCCTTTTACATTGCGTTTTGAAACATTAAATGCAAGAATCGTAACAGTTGGGAAATGTATTTAGAGGAGATACTTTTAGATCGAAAAAAATTGGATGTTATTCTATTGCTCGTATACTAGAGAGTGAAAGACCAAAATAGTTCACTCTAGTAACTAAAAGCGAACTTTCCAGTGAAATTGTTTTTGATTTCGTTAAAGAATTTTTTTGCTTTAAGAATTTTTATGCTGTCTTCAAATGCTACAAATTAAAGCCAGGCTTAAAAGAAAGAAAAAATTATCAGTAAAATTATCAGTATTAGATTATCAGTATTATCAGTATTTAGGAAAAATTATCAGTATCACAGAATAAAAAATTTTAAGAATGAAATTAATTATCGCCATAAAGAAGAGCTTGAAAAGTGCTTGCGGACCTGACAGGCTTGTTCTTTGCCTAAGCTTATGCAAGCTGTCTTTCACGTAATTCGAACACATTCAGAGATTGATTTTATTTATAAAACATAGCTTACAAACCCTTTAATCTCATTTTTAACGTTAGATTTCACAAGCATTAACGACAAATTATCAATACTTGAGAAAAATCATTATTACATTAAAAATGTTCATCATTAAGTGTACAAAATTGATAAAAATTAAAAAAGCATACAAAAGTGTTATATGAAAAATATTGAGAATTATTTGAAATCCAATAACACTAATTATTTATAGTACATTATAAGAAAACAGCATAATGGCAAATAACGCAGAGTATCATAAAAAATGACAATAACCCTTTAAGCTACTCTTTTTTTAGAGATAAATATACGTAAAAACTACTTCTCATAAAAGTAAATTTTAAAACATAAATTACTTTACTTTTTGATAGCATAAAGTGCATTAACATATTTAAATCTCGACATATACGACAATTATAGTACATAACTACCTCTTACTCCATTTAGCCATTTTTCTTCAGGCAATCAATTTTTTTGTCTTATGACTATTTATCTCAGTTAATGAAAGACGCTCGTCTCCTTTAATTTATTCAATCATTAATCATTTAATTTATTCATCAGCAGTAGAAACTGCTTTTGTTGTGTTAACACTAGAAAGAATATCAACAATTTCAACAATGCCTAGGAATCCTTTAAAACCAATATAAAATTCTCTCATCAGTTTATCAGTTGCTGTTTAAAAATAATATTTTTCGGATTGAAATCCCTTAGAATTCTTTGGATTTTTCGTTTACGTTTTGTGTTTTCTCGTGAACTATTTCAGTAATAACGTTCCTAAATACAATTTTATATGTACATGCTTTATTATGTCCACTCTATTCTTTGGCCATCCTTTGGATATTTAACGCGTTTTGTTGCAGTTATTGCGACTCGCTGAAATTTGCAATAACCATACGATACATTTGAACAGCGATGGGGTATTGCTGAAATTATTATACTCTTCGCTTTTGCAAATTACTGATATTTGCGTCTGGTCTATGGCGTATAGACGCGGCTGGTCCATGGCTTTCACCTGTTCACCAGTGGTATTTCGCTAAACCACTCCCTGCCTCTCCCGCTCACTTACTAGATTGTAAGGTGTCTCCTTGAGACAGCTGTTAGCTGAGCAGGACGACATCAGTGATTTGCTTGTGCGGCAAGGTCTCTTCGATTTGTGTAGGCTTTTCTGCTCTAAGGGGATTTGAAACAACAACAACAACAACAACACTGATATTTACTGCTAATTAAAAACCTATAGTAATTTTGCATCTTAAAAGTTGTGGGGGAATCTACATCCCAAGATTCTTTTATGCTTATTTAAAAATTTTCATAATAATAAAACAACTCTTTCATACATAAAATGTTTTGCTCCTTAATTTTAAACCTGCTGCATACCAGTTCCGGCAAATTATTCAGTAATAATTATTATTCAATAATAATGTTAATAAAAACTATTGTTCAAAAGACTGTGCATAGAATTCCAATACGAAGAGCATGGAAAATTACATTCCTCTAGCAATTTTGTATTAGTTAATTGCCCTCAGTTTCTTTCGAAGCCTAAATTAACATACTTCTTCATGGTTGTATACCATAATTACCCCCTTGTTTGAATAAGTTAAAACTGTTTGAAAACTTCTTTTTGGTTTTGTCGTTAATGCTCTTTATTCTACTGTTTCGTGCAGGATTATGGTAGAACACACTTTTGATTAATAAAAGAATAGCTCAGATATCTATCATTTGCCTCTGTCCTACCATTAAGCCTTTATAGTATCTTTAGACATAGGGCAATAAGACTGCAATAAAATCGTTAATGTCAAATATCCTGGTGTCCGGTCAACTTAAACCTGCCTTGGCTTGATTACTCACATCAAACGTTGTTGTTGTTTTGACACCAATAACAACACTTCCTGTCAAAATGCAGAGGCTTTTGAAACATCTGTGGTTAAATTACATACACCAGTCTACCGTTTTTCTTTACGTACAGGTTTGTGGATTTGGAGTGATTAACGACGAATGCACTTGATGAAGAATGAAAACCCAATTTATTACCCAGTAGTATTCACGACAGCTGCAAAATCACGTTTACAGTAGTCGAAGAACTACTGTAAACACGCTGAGTCAATCAGGGACACAGCCTTCAGACTATCGGGCTATAACGGTGGAGACAGCTTCACGGCAAAGCACCAGGATATAGCTCCAGACTCTGCTTGGTCGTTCTCGAAACTCTACATACTCACGAGACTCTCCACTCTACAACTCATGATGCAGTCGACGATACACTAGAGTGCAGCTCCCGACTCGGTTCGGTTGTGTCCGGTGAGAATGCTGACCAGTCCATACGGGTGATATCCTCCGATTGAAGGCATCCGCTTACGATGTTTGCACGGTGAGGACGGGCGTTCGCATCCATAAACACAAATTGTGCACCCATGGCGCCCCGAAACAAACGTACATGTTGTTCCAGAATGACGTCGCGATAGATTTGGCTTGTCATGGTTCCAATTTGAACAGGCAGGTCATTTCTGGAACCCAGAATAATTCCACCCCAAACGAGTACGCCACCGTAACGATGTCGTTCAATGATGTTTTCTTGGTGGTAACGGGCACCTGGAGCTCTCCATATGAAAGTCCGGCGAGAATCAGACTGCAAGCTAAACCTGGACTCGTCGGAAAACATCACACAAGCCCACTGTTGCGGTGTTCACAATGCATGCTCTCTACTCCAGGCTAACCGCAGAAGACAGTAAGTTGCAGTAAGTGGAACGCATCTGACAGGTCTACGAGCATATAGAGCAATCTGTCCTAAGCGTCTGTACACGGTCTGCCTTGAAATAGTCGTACCAGTGGCTGAAGAGAGCTGACGAGACAAGTAGAGGCTGTGCTCCGCCTGTTTCTTTTGGCAGTAACTGCCAAATACCGGTCCTCATTCGGCGTTGTAACTCTAGGCCGACCTGTGCTGTAACGTCTACTCACATTAACATCATCTTGGAATCGTTGCCAAAGTCTGGAGATGACACTCTGGGCAATTCCAAGTTAATCTGATACTTCCAGTTGGGTACGCCCACATTCCAGACGGCCGATAATTCTACCACGTAAAAAATCATCCAAATGCGTCCTTTGTGTCATAACTATTCGGTTATTGCACTGAAATGCTCATAAAGCGCCTGCGAACAATTTTACTTCTTTGCCTGTATTCCTTATATATCCTCTCTTACACTTTCGTCATTGTGACGCACCATTGATGTCATCTGGTTACTTCCTGAAATTTGCATATGATTCTTGAAGATGTGTGTAGTGATTATACAGGTGATATATTTATTTTACAGTTCGATTTCCGCGTGACTGCGAATTATCCTTAATTTATGGACATGAGTGTAAATATCCCCAAAACAACTATGTAGCCAACTCGTTAGCCTGGAATACAACCCAGGCCAAACTACCAGTATTCAGTGGTATTAAACACTAAGACACTAGGGAGTTATGGAATGGAACTGGCAGCGAAACTTTTAAGACATAATGTAAGAATTTCACGATTTATATTACTGATTTTTGTGGAAAGTAATAGTGTTGAAAATTTGAAGCTTCTATGGATTACCTGCGACCAGTGCGCATAGCCAAGCATCACCTTAGACTCATCCTAGTAGCTTAGCTTGCGGCGTTATTCAATCAGCTACGTATCTTCCGTTTCCATTGCAATTATTTACAGATTTTCAATAGGATTTCTCAAAATAAGGCACGATAAAATAGTATATACATAAACCGGAAATAATATATTTATATTAAAATAAACACGAAAGACATATTCACAAATATGATGTAATACAAAAATTAAATACATTAGTGTAGAGCAATACAAAAAAAAAATGAAAACCAATACATAAAAACTGTAAATATTGAGTCGGTTCAAAAATTCGTAGAGTTTTATTATGAGTGAAACTTATTCCATCTAATGCAAATGACGTGCAATGGTTAAGTGATCATATTCCATAAACTGTCTGAATTCTAAAAATAGTTTCCTCGAAACTTAGAGAATCATTAGTCCAAAGGGGGTTTATTCCCCGAAGGACTATTGTTTTCGTTTCGCGATTCTGCGTCGAAAAAATTAAATGTCTGAATCACTTTTCAAACTGTTGCCATTAGAATCTTGCAGCCTTTTATTAAAGAAATTAAATAATGAAGAATCTGTATAAATGTATGTATATTTCTCCAAATGTGATAAAACAACGATACTAGAGCCATCCAATTTTGAATAACGTACGTTTCCACCCGAATATGCGCATCTGGAAGCCCAAATTTGGAATTTTTTTTTTATCTATTTCATATTTTGTAAAACTTCAATTTATAAAATATAACGAATTTTTGATGGAAAAAAACTCAAGCGATTTAAAAGCGAGCAACGGCAACACTCTACAGAAAAAGAAAACTTTTTATCCGCAGCGCGCGGAATTGTGTATCGGAAATTCTAAAGGTATGTTCATTTTAAAATTATTTTACGGTATTGCTGTTGAACTGAATTTTATGGTTTAAGTGCGAAGAACATGATATTTAATAAATAAAGGTAATTCACAAAACGGTAAAAAGCACCCCTTTGGACGTAATTTAAAATCTGAAATGTTTCAGATATTCTTTCCTTTGCTGTACTTTCTGCGATTAGAACTGTTCCTTTTGTAACTGATCCTTGGTTAAACTTTAAAATTAGAATGTGCCGGGTATGTTCAACTTTCTCCACTTGACAATTTAATCTGATTTGTATGCAAAATAGACAAAATGCGTTCAGAATGCCCTGTGTTTTCATGAATTACGAACTAAATGATAAAGTTCTACTAGATAATGTACGTGCCCTTGGCGCTAGAACTTTAGCGAAGTGTCTATCGACAATTTGCTGGTCCTCTTGCAACTATAAAATATAAGTCCAAAGAAAGGTGAAAATACCCTTTTATTTACTCAAAGAAATACTACAACCGGCCCTTCTCGGGCTTACAAGAAAGCCTCCACATGAGCTTAAACTTAAGGTAGAAAATAAGGAACTAATCTAATTTTAACTAGCAAACTTCAGGCTGAGCTATAGAAAAATAAATAATGGCCCGTAATTAAACCTCATCGGCGAATACTAACATGCATGTAAGACTATGGTCGAAAGTAGTAAGATAGGCTTAAAGCAACGAGGTGGACCGAAGGCAGAACATACTCTACTGAGAACTTCCAAGTTCTTCTACGGAAGTGACTGAACTTCCCATTAAATACTGGTTCTGCTTCATTTACATAAAACGCGGTAGTGCAATCTCATTCCGGCAGGGAGTTGTACATGAAAAACAAGAATTTAAAGGAAAGGATTTCAAAACTAAAAATAGCTATTACAAAATTAAAATAATCTCTACAAATGGAATAAGGTATGACGAAATCATGGAAAAGTAGTGCTACTAACACATAGCAAAACGCCATGGACTTATGCATCAATCAAATATTTAGGCTCTTAAAAAATATAAATATTGCATTGTTAGAATTATTTATTTTTTTCTAAGCGAAACATTACGAAAAATTTAAAGCAAAGAAACCTGTTTCGACTTTCATACCTAATTAAGCTAATAGAGGTTTACGCTGAAAACGATCGCATTTCTGAAATGCGTTGAAGTTTAAAGGACAAGGCTTTAAAACTACTGAGGAATTTCTTCCGCATATTTCTCTTTTTGGTACGTTCATTACTCACTAAAATACAGGCAGAGTGGGAAGAAAACTTAGCTGAAGATTTCTTCCACGCAATAAACTGGAAAACTTAATCATCGTGATCAGTGAAGTTTGCAACAATTTCTATCGAAGCAACAGCTAAAAGTAGGTTCAAGTTTTTATTCCACAATAAATTCTACACAGCATTTGAAAGCATGTTGAAAAAAAAAATGTATTTCTGCTTTGCGAAAGTTATTAATGGAAGTAGGGAGTTTCATTTTCTGTTTATACAACTCGCATGAAATATTTTTGTCACTTTTTTAGAAACGATTTAAATAAACTCGCTTTCTGTTTGGAAAATATAAGGCTGAGTTTGTGCAACATGATTTCATCTTCAAAGAAATTAAATAAATTTAGATTTGACGCTTGTGTTGCCATTGCTTGTATCTGACATTATATACATTTGTGTATGTCTATACCCATTGTGAGGAATTTGTTAGGAATAAATATAAAATTGCATTATATTGTATAGATTGTGATAGCGCAATATAATATATGTCATTAGACATATATTTCATGTCTGTCATATATAAGAGTGGTATATAGTGCGAAAAAGAAGCTTGAGGTTACATTATTGACTTGAACATGTATATATGTGTTGTCATTGCTAAAATTAATGACAACATATACTGTTAATTCTGTCATTACTAAACTTATATTACTGAAGCTCCTAATGAAATATACACTCACTTCCAAAAGCTAAACACGGAGAGGAAAATGCTACTTTCCGGAAGCCAATCAGAATTGAAGAGGATGCAATTCGCTGCAGAGGTAGATGGAAGTATGCAAATATGTTAGGTAACAGCCAATCGAACTTTCATGTCAAGAAATATACAAGAAAGGCAGTCTTATAAAAAGCCAGCTTTATGAAGGGTTACAGAAGTTCATTCTAAGTGCTGATAGAAAGTGTTTAAAATTTTCTTAGAATTTGTTTTCAAGACATACGCGTTTCTATGACTTCCAGAAAACGAATGGAAGATTCTGAGCGCTGGCGTGCTGTGGGACGCATTGAAGCAGGACAGTCGATCATAGATGTTGTTTTTTTCTCGGCGACCTGCACATCTTTAAACGGAGTTCTTTGGCAGCTGTCCGGTATCGAGATGAAGTCCTAGAACCCATTTTGAGATTATACGCTGCAGCAGTTAGCCCTACTTTTGTTTTTGTGAACGATAACGCACGTCCCCATAGAGCTCACACCGTCGATGACTACCTGGAGAGTGAAGGGATTACGCTTATGGCGTGGCCAGCATATTCGCCCGAACTTAATCCCATTGGAAATCTTTGGGATGGTCTTTGATGTGCTTTATCTTCTTGTTTCCCACCTCCAGCCACGCTTATTGAGCTGGAAACTGCTCTACAATAATTCTGCGGTGGTTGACGACCTAATCGAAAGCATGGTCACAAGATGTAAACTTTGTATACAGAAGAGGGGAGTATCACATATCCTATTAATGTCCTTTTTTCATTTTATGCTGTTTATTTTCACTTTATACATAATTCTGTTTAAGTCTCAAGTATGCCATTATCTGATAACTTACAAAAATTTAATATTGTTTTCATTTCTGTATGTAATTATTGATTTTGTTTCATGCATAAATATATATGCTACGTTCCTGCCGAATTTTGTGTCAATCAAAGCAGTATTTGTTGATTATGTTTTCATTTTACATCTTCGTTCTTAACTTTTGGAAGTGAGTGTATGTTGCTACATATGGCTGTATTGGAAGGATCAATCCAAACATATAAAGCAGCTCAAGTATCCTACAAGAGCAATGATATACAGTAAAAAAGTACAAACATTTAAAGTAAGAACCAGAACAAATTGACGTGAGAACAAAAGTTTAAATTCTAAACAACAATTAAAAGGAATATAAAGGGATGCAGTCTTTACAAAGAGTTCATGAAAGTTATGGCATTTCAATATAGTTTGCTTACCTCACCACGTTTCGGAGACTCTTTATCTAGTTCTGGGCATATAAGAAGATGTTCTGCTTCTTATATGCCCAGAACTAGATAAAGAGCCATTGATGAGGCTCGGATTTCAAATTTGGCATACACTAGATGGAAGGATACCTATTTTATTAAGAAGATGTGCCATGCAATCACGGCCTGTTTGTAGTCTGAACTTTGCCACACTATACGGGGTTTTTGACAAAACGTTTTCCAAGTGTCTTGAATGTTAGCTCAGGATTTGCTAGTTGGTTTTGCTAATGAAATTCCAATTTCCATTCCCGGCGAGGACACTGTACATTTTTCACATCTCCAACTTAAAATAACCTAATTACTTTGCACACTTGTAACGATTATTTTATTACGAAGACCGATATGAAAAATTCCTAACTGTTCAAACTGCATTCAATTAATTATTGCTCTGTCAAGCGTCATTAAAGCGAGTTTCGTCTATGAACTCTGACTCCAACATAAATATTAAACTGAATTAACATTGTACAGTAATAAAAAAATTAATTTACTCCAATTTCAGTATTATAACGGAAAGGAACTAGAAGATTATTATTACTATTTGCTTCAGAAAATACAGTTTAAGCGAACTGATTATATAGGATGTGATAGTTTGCAACAGAAACCCAAAGTAAAAAAATGTTACTTTGGCGTTTTTCATTTAAATGTATTTTAGGCTTTCTGTTTTAAATCAGCATGAAATTTCGTTATTTTCAACAAAAACATTACGACATTCGATAAAGCATTAGATCTTTCATTTATCATCCGCGGGTTTGGCCAGTTGCAAATTTTTATAAGTGTTTACGTTTCTCATAAAATTATGTCTTTTACCTAAATGCGACGTACTGCTTAGCAAATAGTGTGATTTAAAGGACTACATGATGCTTCTTAAATGTTATATTTATATATTTCTTTTTAATATTATCACTAGTTAATGAAATTTGTAATGTATGTAATTCATAATTTATAATACCAGATGTAATGTAATTTATAATAAGAGGCAATTTTTGTAAACGTTCTCCTATTATAAATATAACACAGAAATGTGTAGAAAGAGAGTTACGTTTCATGTCTAAGTGCAACTTTTACTGTTATAATGCGGATATTATGCGGTTTTAATATTTTCCGCCACTGACTCTAACCACACATTTCCAGTATCAAAAATGTTTTAAATATGGCAATTATTAATTTAGAAGTCAAACAACAGAAATCAGCGCTATATTTTCAAATTTTCACAGGACTAGTTTCAGTGGTTTTAGCGAAGCTGCAAAAGCACAAATGAACGAGATAAGATATAATGATTAGATAAGATAAGAGAAGAAGGCCTGGACAGGAGACAAGCTACTGGCGCCATCTGTGGATGAAACCTGAACTAAAACATAATTTCTTTAAACTTCCCTATCGCCAAATCGTGATGGTGGAGAATCATCATCCACCCCCGTTTAGTTCGGAGTCATTAGGTTTCTTTTGAAGCAGGTGAGATAAAAAATTTACAACTCGAAACATGGACCTCTGGAATACACGCCCAGCGTGCTGACCATTACACCACGAAGGCATGCGAGGAAGGCGGAAGAAATACCTTACGTACTTCACCTTTAAAGGACGACTGGGGATTAGGGGATCCCAGTCGCCAAATCTTAGGGGTGGAGAATCATCATCCACCACCTTTGTTTAGTTCTGACGCCATTTGTAGAGTCATTAGGTTATTTTGAAACAGATGAGATGAAAAATAAGCAATGCCCTCACCGGGACCCTAACCACGGACCTCTCGAATACGCGTCGATCGTGCTGACCACTGCACTACGAAGGCATGCGAAGAAGGCGGGAGAAATGCCTTATAAGCATTTTAATTGGTACGTACTTACTCTGATGCATTGAACGCATTTGTGACTAATCAAGTTTTTGACACATATTACAAATGTGACATGTAAGATCATTTTGTCACGCGACACACGTCGAGTCTATATTTCATTTCAATCCATTCATATTGAAGCATAGCGACTATGACTTACTTGGTGATATGCATATCATGAACTAAGAGTTTACTATGGTTTGATGGCATTCGCGGCACATAACTAACATACCTATCTAAAGGCAGAATCCTTAAGCATTAATAGCTAACAAATCCATTGGAATTTTCTCCTTTGGACTACGGACAGAAGCTTTGTTGTTTCTGAAAGCATCTTTAATTGTGAAAAGAAACGCTAATGGAGACAAAAGGTTTAATAATTAAGTATCGCAGGCAAATATGTGCTATAAGTTGACTCCTATCATGATTTGTAATTGATTAAATGTTTGTAAAGTTTGGTTGTTATAACTATTTGTCACAAGATAATTCTTTTTGATTTAACCTCAATTTTTGTGATAAAAAAG
The DNA here is from genome assembly GCA_000611955.2 of Stegodyphus mimosarum. NCBI lineage: Eukaryota > Metazoa > Arthropoda > Arachnida > Araneae > Eresidae > Stegodyphus > Stegodyphus mimosarum. Next base: position 43,678 of record KK117204.1, read on the forward strand.
TGATTCCAATTACGTTAAAAAAAGTTTAAAGTTATAAGGTATCCCCCCTTCTTCACATGCCTTCGTAGTGTAGTGGTCAGCACTAGCGGGACGAATTCGAGAGGTCCGTGGCTCGAGTCCCAGCGAGGGCATTGCTCATTTTTCACATCTCCTGCTTCGAAAAAACCTGATGTCTCTACAAAGTAATTGAAAAAAAGTAACTATTAAATATATTAATGATCTTACGAATTATTATGGTTTCCTTAATTTCAATGTTAAATGAAGAATGAAAAAAATAACATTTGATCACAAGAATATCTGAACTTTTTATTTAAAATCTGTTTTCAAATGCCTGTATTTAATTACTGATTTTTGAAAAAAAAATAGTTCCTTTACATGAAACTAACAGCACCCATTAGGTATTAAATATACATTTGCGTGATGTTTAACCGCTTAATCTACCAGTGTATCAAAGTGCAAGTATTTATGGAAAATTATTTTTTAATGCTGCGTAATAATACATTAGTTGAATCCGATTTTTAAAATAATTTATTTCAATGTTATAACTACATTAAAAAGCGTTGCAATTATTTCGAATTAATATTATTATGAATTATTTGCTACCGAAGATACTTAATTTTTGCTTAAAATATACATCGTTTTAAATTTCTTTTAAATTTGTTGACATAGATATAAAAACAATTTAAATTGAATGAAATCGATCAGAGTATAATTAAAAATATTAAAAAAATGCTTTTAAATATCAGAAAATAAATTCTTAATAATCTGATAGCATTCAGAAAGTAGCTGTATAAAAGCGAAAAAGAAATGAATCCATTTTTTTAAGAATATGCATGAATTACATACGTGGGCGTATTCAAATCAGAGCATGATGAAAAAAATTAAATGAAATATTCTTTCATGGTATTTAACTTTTCTTTTCCTAATAATAGGCTTAAGATATAACTGAACGAAACAGAAAAAAATGATTAAAAGAGCATAAAAATAACATTGTTGATATTTTAAAAATAAGTTTAGTTAAAACATAATTAGGTAAAAAAATATTGAATAGATTTAACAAGGAATATTATTTGGTTGCAACTTCCAGATTTAAAGCAGAATGTAGAAAACATTAGCCATAATAAAATGTGGTTCTTTTAAATACCGTCTTCAAAGGCTTTTGGAATCTCTAAGCTTCTTTGTGCCTTCTATGATAAAAACGTAATCCTTTCTAACAGGTAGAAAAGAAAAAAATATTAAATAAAAGTAAGTAATAGGTTCATAACTGGAAAAGGAGTTCTTTCTTATTGCAAGAAACACAAACAATTTCCTCCAGGAAAAGCAAATCAGAAAACTTAACAAAACTTAAACTCAGACATGCGTGCAAAATCCACTCTATCTGACTCTGCAGGTCTTTTCAAAACGAACGCCATGAATTTTTTATTTCCGAAAAGTTCTTTAACATTCCCAAAACGGGGGAGAATATTAATTTCTATCAATCACGCAAGAGCGAAGAAGAAACCATTTTTAAAAGACAGGTCGGAGCTCCTAGCGTTCTCAAAATAAATTGTTGTAATTAAAATCCGAGAGTACTGATTTAAAGAATTTTCGTTTGGTGAAGCTGCCGCTAGCAGCAACTGAAGCATGAATAATTTTTTTCAGGGGTTTAAATATTAGAGCTTGACGTTTGGCAGCAAAAGTTTATTAATGTTTACCCGTATATGCATGAAATTATGTCCTAATAAATGAATTTAGATGATCACGTAGAAAATACTGAAAAACAGATGCTTGCGTGGAGTTTTATCAAAGCATAATTCTTTTATATATTGAAGCAATATAATTGGAGAGGAGAGTGGTGGTGAACGATATATGCGTAGGGCAGAAACAAGAATAAAAAATGTAAATATTTACAATATTGATACCTCATTAAAAATAGCGAAATTATGGTTTTACTTCATTTATGCTGGATGGTTAAAAGGTTTCGTTTGCTTACTTTGGATAAAATATTCCACTTAAGTGTTTTGCATTTACGTAAGCACATGCGACATTAGCGCTATATATTAATCACAAGACAGAAAATAATTCTTAAAGGACGCCTTTCAAATAATTAATGAATTTTAAGAGACAAATAATTTATCAAGGAGACAAGGAGACGAATTATTTATTATGTAGTTTAATGGAAACAAGATATTTAGTAAATAATATCTGCCCATCTTGTTAATTTATAAAGACAATAGCTTTTGCCAATGCAAATTGGTGATTCTACACTGCTGTCCACCGTAAATGCAATACCCTGAAGGAAGCATGCAAATAACATGAAATTTACAACATGCATTAGCGGAGGTGAGATATGCAAATGATTAGAATTTCAGCGCAGACGCACATCACGCGTGCCTGTGGCCCCGCTTATGCCTCGTAGTAAACAGTGATCATCGTTTGATCAAGTATCTGAGTTCGACAGAGGAAGGATAATGCCTACCGAGAGTGTGGATTATCTTTCAGGGAAATCGGTAGTCATGTTAGACGAAACCAAACAACTGTGATGCTGATATGTGACCGTTGGATGCAGAAGGGTACGACGGACCGACGTGATCGATCGCATCCACCTCAGTGAACCACTGCCCTTGATGACAGGAACGTTGTGCATATGGCAGTGGCGGATCACTCAGGCACATCGTGAACCATAGCACAGCACATTCAGCCTATAACGCATCATCCAGTGTCTGCGCGTACCATTCGACGCCGTTTACAGCAGAGTGATCTGTCCGCAAGACATGCATTGCTTCATCTACCCTTGACGCAGAACCACACACGTCTCCGCCGCCAATAGTGCGATGAAAGAAGGATGTGGATGGCAGAATGGAATGAAATTGTCTTTACTTAAGAGTCATGCTTCTGTCTGCAACATCACGATGGTCGAATTCGAATCTGGAGACACCGTGGAGAGAGGATGCTGAACAGCTGCTTTATGCACCGGGTAATATGGTATGGGGCGGTATTGCATATCACTCTCGCACTCCTCTAGTACGCATTGCCGGTACTTTAATCATCCAGCGCTACATCTCCGAGGTGTTGGAGCCAGTTGTCCTTCCTTACCTTCAGGGCTTACCCACAACCATATTTCAACAGGATAATGCGCTACCACACGTGGCACGCATTGTCCAAGGGTTCTTCGTCAATCGCCAGATTGAATTGCTTCCCTAGCCGTTCGCTCACCGGATCTTTCGCCGATAGAAAACATGTGATACATGGTTGCTGAACGATTGACCCAGATTACATCCCAAGCTACTACACCGGATCAACTTGGGCAACGTGCGGAAGCTGCTTGGTCTGTTACACCCCAAAAACGCATCAAAAGTCTCTTCGAATCAATGCCGAGGCGTGTGGCGGCGATGATTTCCAACAATGGCGGCTACTCTGGCAACTGATTCTGGAAGGAACCACACTTGACAGAAGTCTATAAATTTGATCATTTGATACTTGATCAGCATATTATCTACAAAATAAATTTTGTCGTGACATCTCTTGTCTTTCTTGGTGTTGCAATTTGGGTAGCCAGCAGTGTACCTACTTATTTAGGAGCTCAGGCTTTTATTGTTTGTAATATAAATTTGTCAATGAAAGTTTCTGGGATTGCTGGGCTATTTTGGAAGGTTATTAGTTAGTTAATACTGCGACCTTCTATACACCGAAGTAACGAGCATACCATATTAAAATACATTATTTTATATGGTTATGAGTGAAAAACTTTCTAGCCGGTGACATTAGCACCAAAGACCAGATCTAAAAACATCTTCAATAATCTGAATAAAATTATATTTTCTTCTTAATAGCAAAAGGTACTTTGAAAGATTCTGAGAACTAGGGTATTTTCAAGACAGTGAAATTATCATTATTTAAAGAAAAATGTTTGTCTATTTTTTATTAATCCAAAGGGCTCTGTCCCTGACTGACTATGTTTTCGTTTTGCGATTTTGCTTCGGTTTACTCTAATGCCCGTTTCACGTTTCAAATTGTTGTTACTAAATATTATCGCCCTGTAGCATATTTAAAGAAATTAAGTACTGAAGAATGCGCATAAACGTATATATGTATCTCGCATTGTGATAAAACTTCGGTACCTAGAGCCATCCAATTTTGAATGACGTAATTCTACTGCGAATTTTGGGCATCTGGAAACCCAAATTTGAAATTTGGAGTTGGTTTTATTATCAATTCAACATTTTGTAAAGCCTTAACGAATTTTTGATGAACAAACTCAACGATTTCAAAGCGTGCAATGACAACTTTGTACAGAAAAAAATAATTTTTATCTCCAGCGCGCGAGAATGTGTATCAGAAGTTCTAAAGATATGCTCAGTTTAAAATTATTTTGCAGCATTGTTCTTGAACTGAATTTTATGGTTTAAGTGTGAAGAACATGATATTTAATAAATAAGGGTAGCACATAAAATGTTAAAAAATTTTAAATTTAAAACCTGAAACCTTTCAGATTTCTTTACGTATTTATTTACTATTGTTATTATCCTTTTTATTCGAAATAAACAGAGTAAAACCTTTATGAAAATATAAATATTTGAAAGATTTGAGATCACGATTATTTCACATATTCTCCATACTTAAAGGCTGTATGGGGAAGCAGACCCAGTATACCAGATCGAAGTTGTGAGAAATTATTGTCCACCACATTTTATTACGGATTGCACTTTGCAAACTATAGGCTTTCCAGAGACATGAGAAAATCAAACATCACTAAGCACGCTCAGAGAAATACAACAATTCCTAATCTACTATATATCAGTAGCTTAATTACGAGCATATATTTAAATTATCTTGGCCTTAGAATAAAGCTTAGGTATTACGTACAAAATAAATTTTCATAGGCAATTGTATAATTATTTCAATAAATATTAAATGAACGTTTTTTATGGAAAAATAAAATGAAAAATTTTCTTTCCAATAAAACCGTAAAGCCTAAAGAAAGGAACGAAAGTTCGAATGTTCTCATCTCCATTTCTGCTGGAAAAATAATAAATTCCCGACTACAGCCCCTAATAGTTTCCTAAACAGTTCCCCTCAATTTTATCATTTTTAATGCTCCGCTGGGGCAAATAATCTATAAAGGTGCTGGACTATATTTTAACAAAGATATAAAACCTTAAACCTAAGATATGAGGGTTTAGTATTACACCATACGTATGGTATGCTGAAATAACCCATACTGCTTTTGAAAAGAAAGAACAAACACAATCTGACGATGTCAACTTATTCCACTATGATCATTATATAAAAGGGGACTATTAAAAGTGTCATTTCTGGTACAGAAAGCTATACTGTAAATATAGACATGGGAGAAAAAGTTTTCCTCAGAGTTCAGCAAGATAATATTGAGAAATCTTGCCATATCAGTTTTCACTAGATTGAAACGCCATTGTTCTATTCATCAGCATCCACCGACCTCCCCCCCAAAAAACAATTCCTTTCTCTTGCATGTGCACTGAAAACATGACTATAACTCCAATGAAACTAGTATAACTTCAGTGAAAAGCGGACGTTATCTCTATAGATTTATATTGTCATTATGTGAATATAAGGATTTATTTCGAAATAACTGCGAATTCCATCCAGAAACTGCAAAAACTGATCAATGCATCCTTTCCAAAATGTGTATCGAAATTGTAAACAGAGTTTGGAATCACACTGCGGTGTGAAGGAGATATATCACAAAATGCACACATGGAAATATTGTAGCATTAATATAGCAATGATGAAAACAGTGCAAGACGTTTCAAATTCGCTATCATTATTAAACTGCATTAAAAATACAGTTTTCACTAAACAAATTATTTGAAAACCTTATCATAATTTTGGATATTTTGTATAAACTCTCATTTCTTTATCGCAAAAATTTTGTCCTACGGATAGTAAAATATAAGTTCAATATTCTTATTATTTTTAAGATACGTATGTAGGTGTTTCTTAGGATTACCACATCCTGTAATAACCTGTAGAGACATTATAATTTTTTTTAAACAAGATGCTGAAGAAATGAGCAATTCTCTCCCCCGGGCTCGAACCATTAACCTTTTGAATACGCGCCGAGCGTGCTGACCACTACGCCACGAAGGCACGCCAAGAAGGCGGAAGAAATGCCTCATATACTCCTCCTTTCAAAGGGCGACTGGCGATTACGGAACCCACTCACCAAAAGGGTGGTAAAGAATTATCATCCGTCACCTTTCTGTAGTTCGAGCGCCAGTGGAGAGACATTAGGTTATTTCTAAGCAGGAGACGTGAAATACGAGCAATGCCCTCTCCAGTACTCGAACCACGGACCTCTCGATTACGCGCCGACCGTGCTGACCACTACACCACGCAGGTATGCAAAGGAGGCGGGAGAAATACCTTATATACTTCCACTTTTAAAACGGGGACTGGGGATTAGAAGACCCAATCGTCAAATCCTGGTGGTGGAGAATCATCATCCACCACCATTTTTAGTTCTGACGCCATTGTCGAGACATTAGGAGTTTTTTTGAAGCAGGAAGCTGAAGAAATGAGCAATGCCCTTCTCGGGGCTCTAACCAGCGGCCTCTCGGATACGCGCCGAGCGTGCTGACCACGAAGGCATGCCAATAAGACGGGAGAAATACCTTATAAAACCATCTTTTTAATACTGGAACACATATTATTTGTATCTGCAATTTTGATGCTGTAATTTTAGTCGTCAAATACTAGAGAGAAACAAAGGAATTCATATCGGGAGTGGAGTCCATTATATTGATAGTCTAATGTCTATCCAACTTGGGACAGAGCAATAGTGTAATATTCAGAGAAATCATGATGCTTATGTATAGTTGTTGAGCACCAGTGGTATACAGTCTCTATCAAGTAATTTTCTAACATATACATTTATATATTCAATGATGATAAAGAATAAAAATCCATAAACGTATGAGCAGTCAATCTGTTACTGCTAAATTAGTCCCTCTACACATCAACTTACAAATTACTATATAGTTAGCTAGGAAGTTTACTAGGAAATTTACTATGAGATGCATCTTTGACCAACACTAAACGTGTAGGCTGTTTACCTAGTCTGTTTCATATAAAAAGTCTTTTCATATAATAGAAGCCTGTTGCTGGAAGTTGCCGTAATCATCTAGTTTCTAGCATATTTTAAAGAGATCTAAATCATGATATTTTATATAAAAAGGCCAATTTTAACATATAGGCTTTGATTTATAAGGCAGGCTTACATTATATTGTGGAGACATTAGGTTATTTCGAAGCAGGAGACATAAAAAATGAGCAACGCCTTCACGAAGGACCTCTAAAATACGCACCCAGCGTGCTGACCGCTACACTACGAAGACATGCGAAGAAGATGGGAGAAATGCTTTATATACTCACCCTTTTAAAGGGCGACTGGGGTTCAGGGGACGTAATCTCCAAATCCCGGTGGTAGAGAACCATCATGCACCACCTTTTTAGTTCAGGTGCCAGTGTAGAATCATTAGATTTTATTTGGTAGCAGGAGAGATGAAAAAAATGGGCAACGCTTTCGCCGGGGCTCGAACCACGGACCTCTGGAATGCGCGCCTAGCGTGCTGACCACTATACCAGGGAGGCATGCGAAGAAGGCTGGAGAAATGCCTTATAATTTGAAAGTTTATTGCATGCAGATATGTTATCTCAGGTAAGACAACAAGTTTACATTTATATTTCAAAAGTATCGGATAGTTTAAAAAGTATAAAAGTTTCAGTTTCTTTCATCTGAAACGTCCTTTGGCAAAACAAGTCTTTCTGGCAAAATGCTGCTCTGATAGTTTAGTTTTTAACACCGCTGTACATTCTACCTAGCTTTTATCATTGAATTATATGAACTAGATTTTATCATTTTATACGGAATTTGTATTTTATGAGAATAAAAAATATTCCCATTCAAGGCGGAACAAGAGATTTGCAACAATGAATTCTTTTACTTGCTGTTTAACTTTCTTCGGACATTTTTCGTTATTTCATCCGAATGTAACAAAAGATACAGAGTACATTAAACCTTCTACATAATCCATACATGTAGATCCGTACATCAGTACATCTAAAGTTGCTAAAATTTCTGAAGTGTATTTGTTTTAGATCCATATTTCGTCGAATAGAGAATACATTAAAACTGCTAGGGAATCCATACATGTAGATCCATACATTAGTACATATCTATAGTACGTTGTTAATACTTCTGCAGTGTACTTGTCTTAGATCCAGATTTCGTCGAATTAGTTTCATAGCTATATCTGATTTCACCTAGCCTCCAAGTCTGAATGCAAAAGTCTGCTACAAAAATAAACTGCTATAGTATTACAAAACAGTTCTGTCTAGTTCATACACTAATTTAAATTTTTTTCGTACACACGCAAACGATTGGATTTGGATTATTTGCATCATGGCAAAAGCGCTTGATTAGAGTACTGCTTGGAAGGCAAGGCGGCTGCCTTCGTTAATTGCATTTTAGGGAACTCCCATGCAGTCAACTCTTTCTCCGATATTCGAACCTTCGTCGCTCAGCCAATGTTTGGCTATATCACTGTTCTGCTGTTGGTGGGCAACTATCACGATTAGCTATTTGATAATATGTAAAGTAATTGAATAAAACATGTGCAAATTTCTGGGAACAATAGGTTCCACAAAGATAAACAGGGGTCCTAACGTAATGTTGGGTTTGAAACGCCATGCACGATAAACGTATGGTAAAGGTAGATGACGTTCTTAGGCTCATGTGCTAATTTAGGGTATTGTTATTTGTAAAACACCCGAAGAGCGGATAACTTGTCTTATCATTACTTCTGAGGTTATATCAAAGGATTAATATATGACACTTCGATTGAAAGTAATGACCACCTTGTAGCAATCACCTCTCCATCTGCTTCGGAACTCTGACGCGCATTAGGAAGTTTCTAAAATACATATGATTTCATGCGCTGACAGTGCTAAAGCATGTGTCGTATGTACTTGAAGCTCGAATATTGAAACATCTTGTGCAACTTCAGCAAATATTTTGTGAATAATAATAAAGATGCCTAATTCGGTGTAGTGCTTAATCGACGCTGACTGCTGTACCATTCCAACTAGGATTGAATCCTGGTGAGTCGAACACCCCCTGGAGTGGTTTGATGTTTGGGAAGACGGGTGGGAGAGTTGCCATGCTACCAGGAAAACCGGAAGAACAGGAAAAAGTCTGGGAATTCGAAAATTGACCAAAACATTCAGGGAAAAGTCAGGGAATTTAAATATTTTAGTAAAAATCTAGAAAAGTCAGGGAATTTCATACAGCGATATGAAAATTCGCTGCAAATTTTCAAATTCAAAATTCGTTGAAAATTTTCGTTGAAAAAGCGATATGAAAATTCGTTGCAAATTTTCTTTCTTAGAACTTTGTGCTCGTTTAGTTGAAAAGTCACATAGTTGTTTAGTCACACAGTGTATGATCTAGAGAATCCTCTATGAATATTGTAGTTTGACATTTTGGGCATCTTTCAATCGATTCGTTTTTTTAAAAAGAAATTCAGATTGATTATTGATAAGAAATCGTAATTTGACGAAAAGCAAAGCCTTTAGAAATTTTCTTGGTGCGTATTCGAGAGGTCCGTGATTCGAGTCCCGGCGAGGACATTGCTCATTTTTCACGTCTCCTGCTTCAAAATACCTAATGTGTCTACAGTGGCGCCGGAACGAAAAAAAGAAGGTGGTGGATGATGATTCTCCACACCAGGATTTGGCGACTGGGTTCCCTAATCTCAGTCGCCCTTTAAAAGGAGGAGTATATAAAGTATTTCTCCCACTTTCTTTGCATGCCTTTGTGGGGTAGTGGACAGCACGCTCAGCGCGTATTCGAGAGGTCAGTGGTTCGAGTCCCGGTGAAGGTGTTGCTCATTTTTCATGTCTCCTGCTTCCAAATAACTCACTTGTAAGATAAAAATTGCAAACATTAGGTGTAATATATCCTGAGATATCAAATTACAAATTTATAGGATTCCTTATTCATTAAAGGTTTTATTCTAAGCTTTTTGTCATAACTAAACGTCCTTTTCAGGCAGACAAATTGTATTGTGATATATTGCATCGTAAATTTGCTTAAAATGCAAACACTATGGACATGTATTAACTGGGATTTATTTAACGCATGTTTAGAAAAGATTATTATGCTTAATTCTAAATGTTTAGATACAGGAAAGAAACTTTTTTTATTCTGCAACCACAATGCATATTTTATTTAAATTAAATAAGTAATACTGGAGAGAAGAAAGCATTCAAAGTAAATCCTATGAATAGCTTAAATGAAAAATTGCTTTGCATTTCTGCCAGTAATATATCTATAACAGATCAACAGAGTTTCATCGAAATCTGAAAATAGAGCATTGTTATCTAATCTTGGTTTGTTTACGGCTTCGTTTATTCCGTTTATTTTTTGAAAAGCATATTATGCAAAATAAGGAATTTTTAGATCCAGCCTTTTTAAATCTGAAACGAACAATGTTTACAGAGTATTTAGAAAGATGGATAAAAAACATTTCGTTTTAAGATAATAATATATTTTAAGAACTATTTGATAACACGTCTTTGTTAAGAAATAAAATAACTTCCTCAGAAAATCCTATTGTAGAAGAAAATAGAAGTACAAATAACGAAACGCTTTTAAAAATAAAGAATTTAATAAGCTCGAAGTGGCAATAAGTGCGATAAACTGAATTTCCAAATGCAGATTTAGCTTTTTAATTTTCTCAAGCGCACATTTAAAGTTTCTTTCTTAACATATTTTGCAACAATATTTTAAAATCTTAGAATTTCATTTCAGCTCTATTAGATTTGAAACTACCGTGATCGTTTACTTCAAAACAAAGTTTCGTTTTTAAGAAATGGCATTCATACTTTCTTTCACGAGGGGAATTAAAAGATTAAATGGGATACATTTGGCAAAGGGAAAATTCTATTCTTTTATTCCAAACAATACGATATTGTTACAAATTATGGGCCATACATACGATGACTTGAGAAACAGATCATAACGTGGCCCATTTAAATAGAATGGCGATAGATATATAACGTGGAGTCTTTTCTTTTGTTGGCAACAAATAAAAAATCTTCTGCCTGGCACTCTACATTAGAGTGTTGTAAATCGGTTGCCGCCATTGTCACATTTCAAGAAGAAGGAAGGAGAAAATAAAGGAAGAAAAATGCGACTCCTGGATATTTCGAAACAAAAAAAAGATGAGCAAAACAAAAGGAAAATAAACTGAAAAAAGCGCAAAGAAGTAGCAAGAAATGCGGCTTTTAACTGTGGAAATCTGAGAAGTGTTTCCGTTCCCTGAGTTCTCGCAAGAAATTTATTAAATTTTTTTACAACTTATATTGGAATGGATTGAATTCCATAGAATGCGAGGAGCTTTTTTTTCTTCATATGCAGGAATTTCCGTTTTAGTTCGTCCAACGATTGAATTTGTTCCAATACTTGTCTTCTTCAATTACATTTCAGCGCTTGATATATGTTTGTCTCAAGATTCGTTTGGACTTGCAATACTTCAACTTAGGTCACCGGGATATTTTGTACTCACATAGTTCTACTTCCAGCACAGAAAGAAACTTTTGGCTTTGGACCTTTGTCGACATTAACACATATAAAGTTTCAGATAAGGTACTTTGGATAAAACAGAATAAATAAGCATAAATGTCGAATTATTTATCTGCAAGTATGCAAAACTGAGAGAAAGTTTGTAACTTCTCATTATCAAATGTCATATACTTTCACCCAAAAATAATTTCAGCTTTACGTTAAGAGCGCAGGAGACAGTTTTATATTCATTCCTTTTTATTTCTATCTGAAACAAGGACTAAAAACTTAAACATTAATTTATGTGACATTATGTGACCTAGATGTGACAAGGTAATTTTTGTAGCATACGCTAGTAGCTGCCAAACTGCCATTATATTTTATTTTCTTTCTTTTCAATACACATTTTGATATTAAATGATGGACGAATGGCAGTTGCAAACAGTAAAAAGAATTTTATGTATATTTAATATTTTTCTACCAATGGTTAAAAGTCTCTTTCGGAAGGTTCGAAAGGGTTTTAAAGCTTCTCTGTTAGGGAAGTTTGCGATTATTGTTTTTATGGACAAATATGTATCGCAGTTTGCATATTGACAACTTACAAGTAGTACAATTTAAAACTTATGTATGAACACTTACGAGAAGGAAGCTTAAATATGAATTTTATCAAACACGCGTGATTTATACTCCCGACAAAGAGACCTGATTTTAAAAAGTATAACATCAGTTCTCTTTTAAAGTAATTATTGGAAATATTAATTCTTAATGATATGCTACTCTCTATAAAAAAAGTCGACGCACCAAGAAATTGTCCGATGGAGACAAATATTGGTAGATGGGAAGATTATGTACAGAATAGAAAATGATTAAAAGTTCAGAACAATTGAATGATTTATATCACAGTTACATAGTTACAAAGTAACGAGGTAACTATAACAGTAAGGTAAGTAACAATAAGGTGTTAACTCACCTATAGCCTGGGTGCAAGTTGCCACACGGCGTGGCATAGACTGGTAAAGCTCCAAAACGGTCTCCTGCGGTATTTCTTGGCAAATGTGCTCCAATTGTTGGGCTAGGTCATCAATATTCCCTGGTAGATACAGTCGCCTTCCAATCATATTCCAGACATGCTCGGTGGGAGAGAGACATGGCGATATGACTGACCAAGGAAATATTTGGCATGTGCTAAGACAGTTCATAGCAACACGTGCCGTATGTGTTCTGGCATTATCATGCTGAAACAGAAGGCCAAGGTACTGCAAAAGGAACGGTAGCCAAATAGCAAAACAGGTCTCAGAATGTCGTCGACGTACCGCTGTGCTGTCAGTGTGCCTCTAATATCGACCAAAGGGGTCCAACTATCAAGGGGAATGACACCCCAGACCCTAACTCCTGGCTGAGGGCTTGTTTGGCGTGCAATAAGGAAAAAGTCGGAAGCGGGATTCGTCGCTAAAGACTGTACGTGCCCGTTCAGCATCATTCCAACCCGATTGAGCCAAGCACTACTACAGTCTGGCTCAACAGTGTGCAGGCGTGAGTGGCAGCTGGCCTAACGATCGGTAGGAGCGTAGATTTCGCTCTATCAGCGGCCTATGGATAGTCATGGTGGACACTTGTGCGTGGGTCGCACGTCTGATGGTTGATAGCGATAAATCAGGCTCTGTGACAGCTGATCTGACAATCACTCTGTCCTCCCGATCTGCTGTGACCCTATGTCGACCGCTACCATCATGACGCTGAAGTCTGCCATTGTCCACCTGTTCTTGCCAGCATCTTCTCATCGTCCATCGCTTCGACTCATACGACGAGCGATTCTCCGAATTGCCCAACCTGCCTCTTTCAATGCAATGATACGACCTCTTTTAAACTCTGATGGTTGCTCATAATGAGCTCGAATCCTGCGGCGAGGCATTTTTTCAGTTGTTGAAAGGTATCCCAAAACACAATGCAACAGAAATTTTTAACAACAGTTTAAGAACAGCTCCTTATATACATTCGCTGAATGCACAGTTCCGATGCGCTGGAGATCTCACTATTCATTCATTGGACAGCAACTTTTCATCATTTGCATATTTGGTCAAAAATTTAAGCGTACGAAATATCAAAGCAATTGGATGATTTCTTCTTGCTGCCTGGATTCCTTTTGTTGTACAGTTATATTACGAATCAAACATAAGAGCATCTGTGAATTAATCTATCTTTCCATCTTTATGTAATTTTTAGTATTTAATACTGTGGTTCACTAAAAGGATAAACATGTGGCATAGTTACATACAAGCCTTATGCACAATTTAGGGCGACATTAATAAAATGTCGATTTGGCATATTTATACATAATGCTTTTGTGAAATAATAAGGAGAAATTTATAAAAAGTTAAATTTAGACGGAAATTAATTTACACGCCTTAGTACTGAACGTGTTCCTTTTAATTGTCATGCATTCAGGGATTAAGGATTCAGGATTTTAAATTCCTTCATGTAAATGGAAATTTGAAAATCTTTTCAATTCGCTCATTACGTTTCTCTAAATTTCTGAAATTGTCTCAATATCGTGCCCTTCAAGGTCTGCTGTAATTTTGAGAACTGAGAAATATTCTTTAAATGCAAATCTAGTGTATGTAATTAGAGGATTCGGGAGGTTTACGTTTTCTATTCGGAAATAAAATAATTAATGATATATATTAAAAAATTGCTGTTTATCGTTGTGTAGCTGTTGCATTTAGAACAGCAGACATCGGCTCCATAGAATAAAAAATGCTGAATTGTAAAACCACAGACTCTAAAAGTTGGTTCCTCGTTTATATCACAGACCAGGTAGCTACAGGAGAGTTTTCATAATCTTCTTGATATCTAATATGAATACGAATCAGCTTCCCTTGGGAAGTCATCCGTGAAGGCACCCTTTTGTTTAGGCAGTTAGTCTAAAGTTCTTTGTCATATGCAAAGAATCCTGCAGAGTTTTAAGGATGTTGTTATGTAAGCCACAGTTTCTAGGACTTTTTTTAAGTGAGAAGAACTTTTATAAACTAGTGTATTCTCGGATCAACTTATTATTGTCCCGTTCGAAAGCTTTGAAGAATATTTTGCTACCCGTACACTTATATTTTTAAAATACAGGTAATTAATTCTCATTTAATTTTATATTAAGGATTTAAGTTAAAAGAATAACATTTACATTCGTTTTTAATAATTCAAGGTTTTTAGAATTTGGGTAATCTTTATTTTAGTAACCATAAATTAATTAAATTTTGTTACTTTCATTGATAAGCTAGATGAGTCCACTGAGTTTTGCACAACACTTCTATGTTTCGATATATGCTGAAGATGAAGTCTGTGACCGACATATATATCACATCGATTTCGGTAGGTTTTACTTCTTTGTACGATGTGAAAAGGAAGTATTGTAATCGCGAAAAATTTCGGGAATCATTTCAACGAAAATATTTTATTTTGACCGCTATCGAATGCAATTTAACGATGTTTTTAAGTGACATCTATACGTAAAGATAGAATGAAAGACTCTTTTTGTTCCAAAAAATTATAAAAGTTATTTAAAAAAGGATTCTGAAGAGCTTTTTTCGTGGCGTCTTTGCGTACGTACGTACTTACGCATGTATATATGTATTTCGCATAACTCAAAAACGAGTGGCGTCAGAACGTTGAAATTTTGTATATAGGACTGCTATAACATATAGATGTGCACTTCGTATTTTAGTTGCAATCGCCGCGCCAAAAGTATATAATGTATGTATATATCTATCCACACCGTTACTCGGCTCAGTGAGCTCAGTTTTTTTACTTTTATGTGTTGGCAAATTGTGCATTTCCTGCTTTAAAAATGATTGAATTATGTTGTTCTTATTTTCCGGTTAATGTGTTTATGCCTTAATCTGTAGGCAAGATTTTTAGAATTATCAACATTTAAAAGTTGTAAAAGTGCAGCTAAGCCTAATAATTTTTCTCATGGTGGTCATATTTGTTTACATTTGAAACTTAGGAGAACAGTGGACTTGTTGCCAATCTAGAGAAACTAAGCTTCGCAACAACAAAGATAACGTCTTCTTTTATTACTGCGAATTAAATAATGCTTAATCCACTCTGTAATTTATTCTAGAAAATAAGTGCTTAAGATTTACTTCGTAATTTTTAACATAGATATTTTAAGTTTTTAATGTATTTTTGCCTTGTTGTGAAGTGAGAACTGAATTAATTGAATGAGAAATACTGAATAGTCTGTGAAAAAACTGTTTCTTTTTTTTTTTGTTTGTTTGTTGAAACTTTGATCATTTGCAAGAAGTTTTTGGATACCCAGTTTCATCACGATCGCAAAAGTCCTTCTTAGTGCTTCGATGTTTTCGCAAAAGAGTTTACATGCTTCATTTTTTGAGACCGCTTGATATAAATTAAAAAAGAGTTCATCTCAGAAAATCCGTTAATAACCAGAAATGAAATTCGATTCAAATGAAAGATAAAAATCTGTCGATGTTACATTTCAGTCAAATGGAACGTAGTATAAAATTGAGCAATCTATTTCATGGCAAAAGAATTAAAATTATTTGAATAAAGCATTCACTAACAGTGTTCACTGAGAAAGTTCACTGAACTATTCCAATAAACTCGCTCGAAGGGGTCTGTTTTAAAGTACAGCATATAAGCTAGCTCAATATATTAAGTTTCCGATATTTTCGCTACAATACTTTCAATTAACTTGCGACTTCTAATATATCATTCATTAGCTTAAAGATTTTCTGTACGAATCAAAAATAATCAAAAGAATGCGAAATATTTAAGATATTCAATTAGCTTTGTCTTCCGACGCAACTGTATATTTTCATAAATTGTTGGTCTTCCTGAAGTATGTTTAAAGAGGTATCTTCAAAGAGATCTTTACAAACCTAATAATAATTTTTGGAATTAAACTGGCAACATTAATAAACTAAAACAAGTAGAGCCTTTTAAAATCGGAATTTGTCTAAGAATCTAAAGAAGTTCACAACTGCAACTAAATCTATTTGATAATTATATTACTCTGGTGTGAAGTTACGTGTAATATATGAATTTAATATACTGTTCAGTAACACCATTTAAGGAGCGCTTTGTTATATATTATGTAACGTATATTCCGGCGTATAATATGCACCGGTGTGTATAATTTCGAACCTATAATCTTATAAGCGTACTTATAATTTTGGAACTTCTTTAATTATTAAGTATATCACCGAACGCTACTGAGAACGAATCTTTTCTTTACTAAGAAGTCTAAAAGATAAACATGCGATGCTCTTATCTTTTGAAGGCATCCATTCGAAACGTTTTAGACAGGCTTTCGAAGAAAGGTATACTGAATTGACAAGCGATGAGAGGAATGGAGGATGCTTGAGTAAGTAAATAACTCCGCAAAGAGGGTGGGTTGTAAGTTGTATATTCAATGCATGTGTGTACAAGAATATTATTCACGAGATTCTAGAAAAGGGGGACATAATTTAGGAAGAATGAATTCGCAGAAAAAAGGAGTCAGATATTTTTTCTTTCTATAGTCATTTGAAGCCAAATTTTCAAGACAGTGTCGAAGGCTTTTCACATTTGCTTTAGTTGAAATACAATTCATCTAGTTTTTTGAGTAATAGTAAATATGGCTTCTGCAAACTTAAAAATCACAGTGGTGGTTTCAGATGCAAAGTCATTCAACTTGCGAAAAGTGGAAATCGTGTTGCAAGCAAGGATGTTTGCTGTTGGTGGAAGCTCTATGTGAGTGGAAGAGAAATGAAATCAGAATAATTAACATGCCAAAGTATAAAGGCGCTTTGAATAAAGAAGTAACGAAATGGCTTATTCTCGAAGAAAGAGTTGCGAAATGGGTCTCAGAAAATCGTTACATTAGGAAAACGGAACGTTATCGTTCTGGCATTAAAACGGAAAAGGGGAATGTGACAACATACACTGGTGAAATGAATTAAGAGAATTTGTATATTTTATTGAATTGCATGAAAAGAACTGAACTGAAGGCAAAATCCCTGCTTCTAGATAAAAACGCAAGTCTTGTACGGCAAATACGTAAGCGTATACGTGTGTGTAGGCGGAGCCACTAGAAAAACAGGCTTTATAAGCGCTTGGAGGGTAAGACGAATTGCGTTCGTTAGCACACCTCGGAGATATTCTTGATGTTATCTTGCAGCAATCGATTAAATTCACATCGGAACAGTAAAAATGAGTAAACATCAACGTTTAGATGATGGAATGAGGTGGCGAATTATGGGGAGGCTAGAGACAGGCCAATCGCAAGTCCAGATATACAGAGAGTTTAATTTAACGCCCAGCGTCCTAGTCGTGTGTAACCTATGGAAACAGTTCCAGGATACTGGATTCATCGAGAGAAAGCCTGGGCAATGTCGTCCAAGACCCACGGCGGCCAGAGAAGATCGCTATTTGTCCATTTTAGCGAGGCGTAACAGAAAGGCTTCAGCTTCTAAGCTCTCTCGGGACCAGTATGCAGCCACAGGAACTCATGTAACAAGGGTGACTGTTTCCAAAATTGAATGAGAGAGGGCTATTTGGCAGAAGAAGGGCTGTTTACTATCCGCTGACGTCTACGGACAGGAGAGTCCGATTAGCATGGTACAGGCAGCACAGTGATTGGAGTATGGATCAATGGGCGACCGTTCTGTTCACTGACAAGTCCCGTTTTAGCCTAAACACCGATTCTCGCCGTACTTTCATATGGAGAGAGCCAGGCACCCACTATCTACCGTCAAATGTCCGCGAAATTAACAATTATGGCGGTGGCGATGTTGTGGTCTGGGCAGGCATCATGTTGAATGGCCGCATACCTCTCCACGTCTTTGACAGAGGCTCTGTGACTGGTTTGAGGTATAGGGTGAGGTCTTAGAACCCTATGTTCGCCTTTTCCGAGGTCCAGGAGACCCCGAGTTCATCTTACAGGTAACGCGAGGCACACAGAGTTCTTCTGGTCAACAAATTTCTCGAGGGTGAGAATATTCACCGGATGGATTGGCCAGCCAGGTCTCCAGACCTCAACCCGATAGAGCATGTCTGGGACTCTTTGGGGAGGACAATTGCAACTCGCAGCCCCCTCCGAGAACCATTCAGCATTGCTGAATAAACCAGCATTGCTGAATGAGGGGGACCAATTGCCACAGGCACTGATAAACTGCCTTATTTGCAGTATAACATCACGCCCATTTCTTTAAGCCATTTCTTTTGTGTCTTCTGCAACCGCTGTTTCAGACCTTAACACTCCTCTGAGTGTTACACACGAACATGTGTGTCTATTATAACTGTTGAATGCTTATTTTATTTGTATTATATCAACCAATATTCACACGAAATTTTATTAAAATCTGTCCAGTAGTTCTGGAGACCGTAGATCAAATATGGAAATTCGCTTAATTTATTTCACCAGTGTAGATCATGAGCATAGAATAATTGGTTAATTTAAATAGATATCTTATTTGTTTGATAAACCGCTTGTTACGTTAATGAATTATACCATTTGTTATTTAAATAAATACATTCTTTGTTTATTAAAACGTTTGTTACTTAAATAAATTATACCGTTTTTTTATTTAAATACAGATCTCGTATTTATTATTACTACTACTACTTTCAATATTATTTTTATTATTGCAACTCTTTTTGAAAAATAAAAGTATTGGAATCTTTGCAAATTATTATGTTTGTTGTAAAACCGATGGAGGTCTTTTGTTACATCCAAATCATGTCATTTATTTTCACTTTCTTGATTAGCTTAGAACTCAGAGTGTAGTAATAGAAGTAATAGCAGAAATGTTCAAAAATGCATAAAAACAAAATTAACATAAGTAGACGAAATGCAGTCAAGTAATAAATTTCGAAATGTAGTGAAATCTTCACAGCCTTTTGCCAACAACTTACCAGCCACAATTCATAGTATTAACCTCAAAGGTAACCTGGTGGGATAATCGCTTATTTGTAACTCGTAATTCAATGCAATATATTTCAAAGTGCTCTAAAATTTGTTTTATTTTAGAGGTTTTTAGCTCTTAGCGATTTGGAACATAAACTACATTTTTTTTTATTTTATCAGCGGGTGTTACAAATCATCAGCACTTTTGCAGCTGAGGATGATGGTTCGGTAAAACCATCGAAACTAATCCTGTTGAAAATTTGAAAATATAACGCTGATTTTTGTTGTTTGACTTCTAAATTAAAATTTGAAAGTTGTTTAAGTCCGGCTAAGCCTAATTATTTTTACCATAACAGCAATATTTGTTTACATTCGAAACTTAGCAGAATAGTAAATGAAGACTTTCTATGGCTTCAGGGCTTTTTGAAGAGTGGAACCAAAACGAAATTTTTAGTTTTGCGCACCAAAAAAAAATCCGCCTTCATGCCTGCTAGCTGAATTGTTTGTATTTGCGTAGAAACTGTAACTTCAATTGTTAAAATTGTTTTACTGTATTTGATGTTTTATATTTCCTATACCTTTCAATTTTTAATGAAGATAGTTTGAGTTTCTATGAATTTTTGCTTTGCCGTAAAGTGAGAACTGAGTAAATTGAATGAGAATTATATCTATAGTGAAATTCGAGGAAATTAGTTTAAATGAAATGCATGAAAAATGCGTATAATTTAATATTCCGTACAAGGAAATCATGTGATGTACGCACCAAATTCTTTTGCTCAATTTTTATGTTGCATTGTTGTATCGCTCTTTCGAAGAGATCCATGACTCTAACGAAATTCGAAAGAGCATTAAGATGCGACAGTTGGTTTTGATGTTCATATTACTTTCTGAAGCATTTTCTGGAAAAAATAATGTTTTAAAGTTTTTAAAAATGCAGTTTTATCAATATGCACGTATAATTTATATGCTTATCGAGAAAGTCAAGGCAATTACAATTCCGTAAGGCAATTAGTTACTTTTGCATGCATATATACTTACTAATTGAAGTATTTATTTACTGTATGTTATATATCGTAATTCGTTTAACAATTACAGTCTTTGTTAAACCACCAGCAGTAGGTCTGTTAAACTATTAAACTCTGGTAGTTCGTCTCCTATTAAAATTCCGTATTTGACCCTTCTTCCAAGTGGATTGTAGTTTTTGTCATTTTCTTCGTGTGTGAAGAGAATACAAGTCATTTTTTCCATAAATCGCCCTCCAGCATCCCCCCTTCCGCGAGGTAGATAATTCCTTTATCCTCTGTCATAATAAAAGTTTTTGCTCTTTACTTGGATAATAGGGAGTAATATGGATTAAAAAGCTTTTGAAAATCTAGTATGCTAAACGTACGATAATTAGTACGTTAAATTTATAATTTAATACAATAAATAAATACAAAATGAGCTTTTTTTTACTGTTCAATCAGTCAGAATGTTTTCATTTTGAAGGAATTTTAGATCTGGAATTTCGAAACGGGGGGAAGAGTTTTTTTTTTAAGATATATGCTTCAACTTGATACTTCCAGACAAAAACAAATTTTCATCACCTGAACATTAAAGTATAAGTTTTACATTAATTATTTCATTATTAGGATTACTCACTTTAAAAACTTTGTATTGATAATACGTACTTTGGAAATATGAATGCTGTTATAGGAGAGAAGAACAACGTATTTAATTTATCACGGCCAATAAATAACTCTGGCGCATACCTCTTTGTGAAAAATAATATTAACACGATGCCGCTCTATAAAGGGAGTAATCATAATCTTCACTCTTAATACAATGTGACTGGCTTTATAACGAAAATTTAATTCTGCTATTTCTAAGGAAGAAAACGAAAAATTGCATATTTGAAAGAAACTGAATAGATTTTGCTCTGCATCTAGTCATAACAAAGTGTACGATTTCCAAACTTTTTTATTTATTTTCGTGAATGCACTTTTTTTTGCATTCCACAAAAAATAGAACCCTGCCTCTAGAGGAAGCAAAAATTCGAATTGTTCTAAATAATCTATATGACATTCTTTTAGCTATTTTTTTTCCTTCAGGAAATTTAATCTTATGTCTTCGGAACACATCATTAAAGAAAAGAAAAAAAAAGATCTTGAATTTTATTTTGGATAATTTTTTTTCTGCCGCCAAAGAGCGACAATAAGGCTGAAAATGCGCCATTTAAATTATATTACCGTAAAAAGCCCTTACTTTAATTTAATTAAGACAAAATGTTGATACTTGGTTATCCCACTGGGCCTAAGGAAAAAAAAATGGCGTTGTACAAAAAAGGATCAAAAGAAGTTTATGAAAAAAATCCTCTGAAGTTCGTAAAATAAATAATTGGAAGTTAGAATAATAAAAATAAAAAGTTCATGTTTTGCAAATTGTTAATTATGTTTTGCAAGCTTGTGGAATTATTCGCTGCAGATCTGGTAAGCTTAGCGATTCCTTCCTTGAGCACAATATCTTTTGTCCTTTGAGACCTTTCAGACGACAAACGCAAAGATGATTTAATTAAGGTAAAATAAATTTGGATGTCGACAATTTGAAGATTTAATTACTAGTCGAATTAAATTACAAAGCTATGATTACTTTTAATTTAAGCGAATTAAACTCTTTGAGGCATCTGAAACAAAAGTGAACTTGAGAAAATCACTTAATTTTAGATAAAGGCAAATTAAGCGATTTAGGGCGATTTAGTTTATGTTTTTTTTGCCTTTTAATTTATAGCGGAATCAACTTTGTTAAAATACATAAAAAATTCCTTATATTAGTTTCGAAGTGGAGCAGGTTTATATATTAAAATTAGAAAAATTAAATAAAAAATTATTTAGAAATGGCATTTAAGAAGTATTAATATTTTTTTTCATTTATTCTATAGTTCTACATTATTTACTAAAACAAAAGTAAAATAAATAAATTAATGAATTTCATTGCTCTGTATACATGTTAATAAATTACACAGATTGTAATTTTTAATTCTCCAAGCTTTGGCCTTCTTTATCAAGCCAGCAGGGTTTTGTGAAGCTGTATTCAAGGAAAATCTACCTAAAGCTGAATGGGGATTAATTAAGGTTAGTTGGGTATGGTATTATAGTTTAGCTTTTGGATTCTTTAAATGTACATTCAAAAATTCATTATTTCAGTGAACAATAAACTACAGTAATGTGCCAAACTATACAGAAAGAAAATTTGCATAGTTTGTATTTATTATATCTCAAAGCTGATTCTTTATCAAACAAGCAAATTTTCGGAAAACACAACTGGGTGAAAATTTAAAGGTGAAAGGGTTTATAAAACTAAGATGGGTATTATAGTTTCTGCTTTTGGATTATTTTAGATATAGATTAATAAATTACATTATTAGGAAATTGTATTATTTCTCATAATATTCAAATTTGGCAAAAGAACAAAATCCCATTGTTAAGATGACACGATTACCGATATTAAAAAAATTAGTTAATTATATAAATACGCACAAGTATGCGAAAGCAAAAGAATTAGAAAAAGTTCAGAAGTTTCATATTTTGTCCCATATACACTGACGAGCCAAAACATGATACCATCTCTATATTTTTCAATGAAATCGTTTGTTTGACCTGGGGCACATGATTAAATAAGTATGGTATTTCACTTTCCCATCACTCGCAAACGTTTTTGAGAGTGATGGGAAAGGCTACTGATCTAAGCGAATTTAATAGAAGGCAGATTGTAATCCTGGAGGATTCGAAAGGAGTATCTTCGAAACTGCACGACTGGGTAGGTTGTTAATGATCTGCTGTTGTTAGTATTTATGCAAAGTGGATAAATGACGTAAACCGATAGTAGACGCCAAGGCATTGGACGTCTACGTGTGATCAAAGAAAAAGCACGTCGGAGACATTTCCACTTGGTACAGCAAAATCGGCCTCCAAGTGCAAGTTTTCGAAACACACAGTTCAGCGGACTCTGTTGGATATCGGACTGTGCAGCAGACGTCTTACTTGTGTGTCTTTGTTGGCCAAGCGTCATTGTCAATTACGCCTACAATGGGCCCCGGAACATCGAGACTGCACCATTGATAAATCGAAGACAGTTGCCTGGTCGGATGGATTGCGATTTCTCATTCATCCCATCGATGGTCGTGTCAGGGTATACCATCTTCCCGGCGAACATTTGCTCCCTCCCTCTACATCATGTCCTACATAAGCTGGTGGTAGTGGTATTATTTAGGAGACGTTCTCATAGGCTACTCAAAGCTGCGGAATTTTAAGTAATACTTTTTTAAATGTTACTTTAGTAATTACTTAAACAGCGCTGACAATGATATTCTCTGGTAAAATAGGGAAGATGAGCATACGAGTTTTGAAAACGAAGGTGTTGAAAGCGATGGAACAGCTGAAGAAGCTTAACCATAAATTAGGTAACATATTATATTTATGATAACAATTTCAACAATTAAATAATTCTTTATTTTTAATACCTATTACAAAACCATTTTTATTCCCTATTATTTTCCAGTTTTAAAATGCTAAAGGATTCGATAGTAGCTATTTTGTATTACTTTTTTCCAACTTCCTTGTTTTAAAATCCCACTACGGGTTAAAAGTTCGAAGAAACACGGCATGTATTATTCTTCTAAGTTATATTTAATAACGTCAATACTCATATTTTGTATAAATTTATATAAATAGCATATTGTTGCATATTTCATTCTTGCAATATGCAACATTGGGTTGCGCATATTGCATTTGCTGAAATGAAATAATAAAGAAAGAAGGTAAATGCTTGTAGAAACGTATTACGATTGTGAAGTGCCATATAAGCGTAGGCATTTATTACAGCGTATTAAACGAACAAGACAGACGTTAGCAAATACTGAAAACAACATCCCCTGAATGTCCTCCTTCTGCTTATATGTACTTTTTGTTCGAGGTGAAAGGCTGGCTTCCATGATGCCACTTAGCACTTCCTGCAGAATAATGCCGGAGTAAATCCATACTTTTGCTTGCCCATGGGTTCTCCTGTAGGAGTCAAATTGTCTCCTCCAGTCGTCTTGATTGGCCTGCCTTGATTGTCTTATCTCCAGTCGCCTCTATACTCCTCAACTATACTGCATAAGCGTCTGTGACAGAGCCTATTACATTTAAGGCTTACAAAGCTGCAAATACTAACGACACTGCCCTACGATCTATGATGTGCTAACTGCTAGACACCTAGCTCCTATAAATGCAAGTATACCAAATATACTCAAGTAAACTGCGAAAAAAAATGGGACAGTTCTATATCTCCCGTTCTACTGGGCCGATTGGCAAAATTCAACTTCTTCATGTCTCGATATTCTTCATGTCTCTATATGTATTAGATGTATTCGATTTATTAGATTTAGCGTTGTTGAAATATGTGTATTTTGACAAAAAATCAGACTTTTCCTAAAATGACATGCCAATGTTTTTTCCATATTTGGATTCTACGACTCAAATTATGCCAAACTGCGAAATTTTGTAAAAACTGTACCAGTAGTTTTTTAAAAAAATATAGCTCTCAACATTTTAGCTCCTCAATGCTATTTGAATTTGATATGTAGTATATATATTAATATCTTTTTTTAAACGTACTTGATTCCTTCTTCCAGAAATTGAAATTTGTGCTTAATCCAAATATAATTCGCACATTTTCTATGATCGTTTTTTTCAAATTTGTATTTTTAATGAATTTTTATAAATTTTTCGCAAAACGTTTTCTATTATAACATATAAAATTTTTAACATCATCTTAAACTATATTTATTTCTGCGCACACCTGCAAAACTTTAGAGATCATTATTCAAAATTTTCTAAAATATACATGAATTTACATATTGGCGCATTTTGAAATTTGGCATATTTATAAGCGATAATAACGCCAAATGTGGTTTACCCACTTTGTTAAAATTATTTGAAAGTATGAACGATGACTTGTTTCCGCACGTCTATAATGAAAAAAAAAAGAAAGGAAACTAGGTTGCTATAAATTAAGAAGTTAGCCAAATGAATTCTTATTTCTAAGCCCAGCTGCAAAAAAATCGAATTCCCTAAGATATACCTGAATTTACACACTGGCATGTTTTGAAATTTGGCGTATTCGTTGCAAGCGATAATAACGCCGAATGTGGTTTCCGCACTTTGTTAAAATTATTTGAAAGTAATGAGCGTGACATTTTCCCGCTCGGATGAAATAAAGAAAAGGATATGAAAATATTTTGCTATAAATTAAGAAGTTTTCAAATTGTTGCCACAAAATATTGCCACCCTGTATTATATTTAAAGAAATGAAATAATGAAGAATCTGCATAAATGTTTGTATATTTCTCCAACATGTGATAAAACAACGGTATTTAGAGCCATCCAATTTTGAATAACGTACATTTGCACCCGAACATGTGCATTTGAAAGCCCGAATTTGGAATTTGTTTTATTATCCATTTCATATTTTGTAAAACCTTAACGAATTTTTGATGAACAAACTCAAACAATTTAAAAGCGAGCAATGGCAACACGTTACGAAAAAAAAAAGCTTTTTATCTAAAGCGCGCGAAACTGTGTATCAGAAATTCTACAGATATAATGATTTTAAAATTATTTTGCGATATTGCTGTTGAACTGAATTTTACGATTTAAGAGCGAAGAACATGATATTTAATAAATAAAGGTAACACACAAAACGTTAAAAATGTCCCTTTTGTATGTAATTCAAAATCTGAAACCTTTCAGATTTTGTTTTTTATATAAATTTAATATTATTTCTATTTTGAAGGTTTTTTTTAAATTTTGTTTTTCTGTTAAATATTTTACCGCATTCGGTTGGCATTATTTCTACAGATTTTACCTCTTTATTACATTTCATTTTGTTATGTATAGCTATTGATAAATAATAATATTTAAGGTTTTTTTAAGTAAGTATTTTTATTTCTGTAATGCTTAACTAAGTACAATTATTACGACGTCTGGTGTATTTTGCAACTATTCAGTACTGAACAAACGTTTGGTAGACGTGAAGCAAATTAATGCTCAAAGATTTCAAAGCGAGCAATGGCAACGTTGTTCAGAAACAAAGGTTTTCATCTCCAGCGCGCGATACTGTGTATCGTAAATTCTAAAGATATGCTGATTTTAAAATTATTTTGCGATATTGCTGTTGATCTGAATTTTATGGTTTAAGTGCGAAGAACATGATATTTAATAAAGAGAGGTAACACGCAAAAGGTTAAAAAATACCCCTTTGGACGTAATTCAAAATCTGAAACCTTTCAGAATTTTTTTTGGCAGTGTACATTCTGCAGAGTTGACAGCTCAGATTGATAGTTTCGTTCAAGAGATTCTTCCTTATTTAATTTATTTAAATTAATACAGGGCTAAAAGATTTCGTGGCAACACTTAAAAAGTGATTCGGACATTTCATGTGATACTCCACCAAATCCTGGTTCGAGATTAATCGCCCGATCGAGTTAACGTCTTTTTGGGCTGAAAATTTATCAAAAAGCAATCCTTTATCACAAAATATGCTTTCTTATTTTCCATTACTCTCATGAAAAGTATAATATGCTGTATCATAGAATGGATAGAGTTCTGCTGGTCGATCGTTTAGTACGAGCTCAATGATTCCAGTCGCAATATTGTGTATAACTTCAGCAGAAAAATCTTGTTTCAGCGCCATTTACAGAGGAAACCAGAATTTCCTTTGAAATCATAGGTCCGTGATACAGAATTCTCTGCTGTAACTTTTGCATCGCCATCACTAAGAGTTCGCGTTGCGTTTGAAATCAATATATAGATTCCAAAATGCATCTTTTTGATCATCATGATGTAGAATCCGTACTGCGCTTATTACACTTAAAACGCTACTTACCTTGATCAGTGGTAACAAAACCTAAAATTCGGTGATACATTTCTCATGCTATTAAATTTTCATTAAATGTCCTATACTAAATTTTGAAGAACAAAATAGCAGCAAGTTTTGTTTGTGGTGTTGATCATAATGGCATGAAATAAATTTTTTGATATGTAAGAAATTAAGCACGGTTTGGATGTAATGTTTCACGATAATTAGGAGGAGTTTCGTATAATTTCTCAGTTTAGTTATCTTTCAGAGCAATCTTGATTGTTAATGACCTGATTTTAAATCATCATTAATATGTTTACTATCATTTATGAAATTTCTAATATGTCACACTCCATGAAATCTTGTACTCACGACAGAGGAACGCTGCGCTAAAGTTGGATGTCTTGGTTTAGGTTATGCGATTATAAAAATGCACGCTAGAGTTATCTGCTTAAGGGAAGGATTTTTTTCGTAGAGGACGTTCTAAGGGAAACTAGCTCGTTACGAACTTAAACAGGGAAAAAAAAGCGCAGACGCCCGTATAACCAAGCCTTTCGTCTGGCATCAAACCCAGGTGTAAGTACTAGTGTTCAGCAATTTACCTTTTTGCCGTTGGTGGGCGTGTGATTAGTAAGTTAAATTACAACACCGGCGGAAGTGTTTCGGCGAAAGTCTTATTAGTTCGAAAACAGAACGTGACGCTCGCGAATAATCTCATGCAGATTTGGCGATAATGTTTACAGATAGAATTGTGTTTCGCACCATTTTTGGAAAGTATTTATAAAATGCGTATGCATACTTATATCTGATTAAATACCGATTCAGGTTTTACATGGAGAAGCTAATTTTGCAGTGCATTTTGTCTCTTCCTTTCGCCTCCTTGCGTGCTGTATTTGGAGGCGCGTCCAGCTAGTAAGCGGGAGGTTCTGAGTTCAAATACCGACCATGCAAAGTTGTGATGTTTGATTCCGAAATATTCTAGGATTTTGCGGAAAATTTCGAGTTAAAATTTAGTGGACAATAATTCATCTACACCAAGATAGACGATTGGAAACTGGCTTAACGAATCGCAATTCAAGTGGGGAATAATGTAAGGTATTTTATTCTTTCCTGTGGTGTGCCTTTGTATTTTAATTAGAAAGAAAGTTTCGCTAGCGAATGGGGAATTCAAGAGTTGGAATTCCGGCGAAAACCTAACTGCTTTTTCGTTTTTTCTTACTTTAAAACAAACCTGATTATTTTACAATTTCAAGGTGTATTGCAATTAGGTAAATGGTAAAATAATCTCTTTAAAATTTACCTGAGACAACGAAAACTAAATCTCAGTATTTTGTTAAATTTAGAAACTGGAGTTGATATCAATGTCCACACTAACATTAAAGAGTTTTAATCAGCAAACAATAATACGTACGTGTCAAACAGCGTATTTCAGCATTTTATTTACAAGTAAAAATATAGTTTCACTTACTTTTGATCTTTCTCTTGGAATGCAAGTGGAAATGTTGATCATACGTAAATGCCTGTAAAGCAAAAAATATTACAAAGCATTGAAAAATTTCCGCCGAATCAGAATCTATTACTATTAATAGTATGATTAATACCGCTTCTGCTCTTACTAATATTAACTACTATTAATTTACTTATACTATTTTCATTAGTACTGCCACTCCTTCTCCTCCTACTACTATTACTAAATTATTAAAAGCTTAAGTAAATCTTACTTGTTTTTATCAATTAATTCTGATGTTCTACTACCAGATGTTCTGTAAATCTGTGTCTATACTAGAAAAACACATACAATTTTAGAAAATAATACTCAATACGTCCTCTGTTCAGTTGAATTCACAATTTGAAACAAAAAATTAAATTCCTGTATATTTCAACGCTTTCCATGGATGTAATTCATTTTTGTGGATTACAGTAGCAAAACTTTTATCATATGCTTGCATAATGTGTTCTTTAAGTAGGAGAATATTTTAAAATGTTATCGTAAACAACCTAATTTTGATCTCTTCCCTCAAGCAAATTTCGAGTAGTGATCGATTTTAAGCTTCTACAACGAGTGCTATTTTGCGTCTGTAAAGTAAGATTGACTAGTGTAAAAAAAAGAGTTGTTAGCCAAACTTCGAGAAAACTGTATGTAGGCATTATTCTCACTTTTACCTTATTTCCGTTTTATTCGTCATAAGATTCTCTACATTCTTTCAAACTCAGATTTCAAGTTACATTTTCTCTTTAAAGTATTTAATCTACATTTTAATTTTTCGAGAGTTTTGACGTATTTTGCCAGAACGATTTAAGAAGCATAGGCCAAAATTCAGCAATTTTTAAATTTCTCACTATAAAACACGAATTTTAATCCGAAAATAAAATAATCACAAAATTCACCACTGGTTTCTCTATCATTATTTTTATCTTTAATAGACTAAAATTGTGGCAGAAGCTTTCCGCTTGCCGAATTTGCCAATGAATATGCGTACGTACCAAAATTTCATTCTTTTTCCTTTCTTAATTTCTTAATAATTCCTTTTTTATTTTGTTCAATAATGTGTAAAGTATTTTATTCCTCTTTATTACATATCTTCGTAGTATAATTAGAAGCATATCCGGCGGGAGTTACGGTCCTCAAACTCTGGCAACCGTATTGCCCATTTTTCATGTTTCTAACTTCAGTAAATTCTTAATCGCTCTACAAGCGATGCCTGAACTAAAGTATGGTGTACAATAATTCGTCACCAGCTTGATTTGGCGATTGAGTTCCTGTTTCCTCAATCACTTTTCAAATGGGGTGGGGGAGAGAATGTAAGGAGTTTTCTCCTTCCTTACGCGTACCTTCGGGCTGTGATTTGAAATAATTTCAGCTAGCAATTGGGAGATCCGGAGTCAGAATTCTGGTGAGGACTTTCAGTATTTTTCAGGTTTTATGCCGTGAAATGAACTAATACATCTACACATGAAGTTTTAGTCGTCTTTTTTTTCATTTGTTACTTATTTTGCAGGGTTTTATAGTAAGGAACCTTAATTCCACGTCCTTCAGACCTTATTAGACTGAGAAACGAGATATCGCTTTAGTCTGAATTTAAATGAAAAAGCCTTATGAAGGTTGAAATAATCTCTTTACAGACTCTTAAAATTAACAGAAGGCACTGCTTCTGCTACAGACGAAACTACGCATTTATTTAAAATAACATGAAATGGAAAGTTTAAATTTAACTCACGTGGTCTGCGACTACACGCAACATGATCTAGTTTGTATAATATTCATTACCTGTGGGTCTATTAATTAACATTGTTATATTAATTGTTTTTTGTCATCAAGCCTAATTGCATTGATTATGTAGTACATCTTGGTTCTGGGCCAGGCCAAAATTTTCACTATGTTAAAACTGCTTTTTCTGGAAAATTGTAACGTCATATGGTAAAGTACGTCAAAAACGAAGGATGTGTCGAACAAAATTTAAATTTTTAAATCTTTTTATAAATTAAAATAGATTTTCTGGTTCTTCTTCTGATGTTCTGTTCATATTTCTGGGTTTCCTTTAACTTGCCTGTAAAACGATTTCTTTACAAGGCTCAGAAGCTTGCAGGAAAGCTTTCCTACAGGTTACATTACATTGTTGCTGTGGGCATACGTCTTTTTATTGGTTTTTAACTGTAAATTTACTGTAATTTTACTGTTTTATCATAACAAATAGTTTGTTTCTTATAATATTATTATAATACATTATTAGTAATTATTATAATACATTGCAAATAATGGGTTATTTTTGTAAATAGTTATACTTCATTCTACAGATGTTATCCTAACTTGAACTGAATTTTTGAGCAAATGTGAACTTTAAGTACAGTGCCTGGACAGCATATAATACGTTTTTTACTAATGTTACATATCACATATGCACAATGGAAGGTTACGATACTTTAAGTAGTGAAAATCACCTGCATTTTCCATCACTGTTATCCTCAGACACTAATACACATAGAGAAACAGTTAAAGCGCTTTTTTCAGAGTGTTTAAAAATCTCCAATAAAATACGAGGCAATCGCTTTTTTCTTCCCAACACAGAACAGGAACACCTGCAGGACACTCTTGAAGACTTGCAATAACTTGCACTAAAAGGACCATCACCACAAACTGCTAAGAAGGTTACAGACGTCCGCCCCAACATAGACGGTGCCATACAGCCAGTAGCCGAAGGGCTACACCTGTATTACAGAACGCATCGATAAATCCAGGTGATTTCCTAGCTTCAACAGACACCTCTAGTAGGCTTCCCAACATTTGTTGGTATCGTTCAAAAGGAGCAAAAGCCAAGCTTCATTATCAACCCTAAGATATGTAAAACAGAGGCAGATCTGAGGAAAGAACTTGAGGATAAAGCACCACACAACAAACTCCGAATAGCGGTGGAACGTGTCTTTCCGACTCCCAAAGTTGGGCTAGAAGTTTTCTGTAAGTCAGCACAAGACATTGCACGTCTGGAAGATAAAATTCCAGGAGAAGACAACGTCATAAGCCTCATTGTACAGTACATAATGTACCAGACACCATCAAACCGGAAAAAATTATCGAAGAAACTTGCTCAACCGCAAATGTATCGGAAACAACCATTAAGGCATTATTCAGACTCAGAGAAAGAAACCCAAAACGAGTCAAATGGGTGTTGGAGTGTGACCCCACAAGCTTGCATGCTGTCGTCGCAGCCAAGTATATATTCACAGGCTACAATGCGCATAATATCATCGAATACTTGGGCATCCGTAGACGCTACAGGTGTCAACAATGTGGGCACATCCATGACAAGCGTCCTTGCAAGAAAGAATAATTCTATGCAGGTGATCTTAATGTCAGAGAATGTAGGGCCAAATTGCGCGAATGTATCAACTACAGAGATGCCAGTCACCCCTAAGGTATCAAGAACGATTACAGACATCCAGTATACGTTACAGACTGTCCAGAGTATCAGCTCCCAGCGTATTACCTCCGTAGCATCAACCAATATCAATGAAAGTTTCTCATCGCAAGACTGTGGAGATCTCAGGAGACGAGTGCAGCAAGTCCCCAACTTACAAACTCAAGAATCACCACGTGACATGAACACAGTATAGCTGCAACGGCAACAACCAGTACGGTGTCTGCAAATAAACCTCCAACGTGCTCTATCAAAATGATGGGCAAACTTACGGATCCGACCACTAATTTATGCCAAATATAAAACAAAATCGATTATCAGCAACGAACTGCTACCGTATCTGAATTCAAAACTTAATTGCATATTCTTATATAAGTATATTAATTGTAATAAATATAATAAATTATTAATTGATATTTATGCATATTAAAAGTATCGTATCAATAGCATCTTAGTACTATTAGTATCATGTTTTCTTAATATTTTTATTGCATTATTAGTATAATTTTGGAAAATAATAACATTGGCTTTGTAACTATTATTGGTATGGTAATATTAGCAATGTATTGCGCTATTATTCGCACTGCATCAGTGGTAATGTTATACAAGAATAATATCTCGCAGTACATGAATTGTACTGTGATCTTTTATACGTATATATATTGTAATCTAACAGTCTTGTGAACTGTACTATATGTATATGTACAGTAAATCATGCATAGAGCTAATACAGTAAATTCAGTACAGATGCATCTCATTAAGTCCATAAGTTGTATTGTATTTTGTATCACATGGAATATACGGTAACCTTTATATATGTATAGCAATGTATCTGTATTAAGTACTGTATATATCTGTCTGTAATGTACACACTGCAGCATTATGGTATATATTATGCAAATGTATTTATTATGAACATAATTTTAAGCAATTTGTTGTATCGTAAACGTATTTAATATATTCACATGTACTATGTCCACAGTATTCTTTCGCAGATTTATGAATATGTACTTTGTATATTTAATTTAGTACATTGTACAGCGTACTATTATACTCAGCGTATTCAGTTTATCTTTAAGTATTGTATATTTAATCGTGGAGTGTGTATATGTATAGTATTAACACTTACAATATTCTATGTCATGAATATAATTATGTAACGAATCTCACGTATGTACAACTGAAGTCCTTGTATGACAACGTAATTTACCTAAGAATCTAAATAAATTCCCAGTGGCCGCTTGGGGTAGTAGGAAGGCGGGGCTCTGAATTAGGCACTGGGTCTGTGCATCTGATGTGAGGCGATTGTGTGGCCTCCACATACACATCCGGACTCAGAACACATTTAGTCACATTTAGTGCTCAGAATTAGTGCTCAGAATAACTCTCTACTCTTAGGACACATTTAGTGCTCAGAATAACTCCCTAAGGCCTTATAAATTTTAGTGAGGAGAGAGATATCCTGTGAACTCATGTAAATGTTTATAAAGAGTAAATGAATATTGTATGATATTGGACGCTGTATGTGATATATTATACCAATTGTATTTATTTGCGGTATATTTTGTACTATATAATGAGATTTTGCTATGAAACCAATGGCTGTATGTGATCCATTATACTAATTGTGTAAATTATGTTATACTTTGCATTATATGATGAAATACTTGCTGTTGTAAAACATAAGATATTGTACAATGTACCTGTGACATGCTCTTACTGTAATTACACAGTTGTGACTTAATTGATTAGGGACTGCTTAAAATACTACTAACTTTGGATTTAATAATTATTGGCAATCTAATCAAAATGATTAATAGAGACATAAAACACTTAATGGAATTAAGTTCTTCTTTCCACTTCTTCACATTTTAAGGTATTTTATCTAGAAATTGATATATTTAAATTAGTCTTTAAAATGTAAATTAAAGAGTTTAATAGAGACAGGATACTCTTTAACTGAATTTTAAAAGTTTAATATTTTAATTTGTTTGACTTTTAACATGAATAGAGAACACAGATTTTAAAATATTTTGGAATAGGGATATATCACCAGTGTTCTTGTTTTTGTTTGTGTTAGATGGGCCTGTCCTCTTTTAGCCATAAGGCCATTTATTCGGCTAGGGGGGCTAAGGACTTCGCCATTTACATTACATTACATTACATTACACGTCCGGACTGCTCTAGATAATAGTGGACGTGGCGCTATACCAATTAACCATAATGGTAGAGAGATGGTGCTCATGTCCCCTGCACCCCGTCGCTTGAGCTGACTCAAGTCCTCAATGCCACTGTTTTAAAGTCGGCTTTCAAAATGGCTAAAGCCAGAATAAACTTCCGAGTGCAGCTGGAGGTAGTTCGTTATTACAAGCCAGGCTACCACAAC
This sequence comes from Stegodyphus mimosarum, assembly GCA_000611955.2. Taxonomy (NCBI): domain Eukaryota; kingdom Metazoa; phylum Arthropoda; class Arachnida; order Araneae; family Eresidae; genus Stegodyphus; species Stegodyphus mimosarum. The sequence goes on from KK117204.1 coordinate 78,339, forward strand.
TTCTAATTGTTAACCATTCAGACCCTCGTCTTAAATACCCAACAAACAATTCGCTTTCTGGTGACTACAGAAAGAAGAAGTTAAAGTAAAGTGTAAAATCATAATAAAGGTTAAATAGCGTAAAATCACACAATTTCATCATATATTTCTTGCCAAAAAAAGCAGTTAAACCGCTTTGCTCTTGAGAAGGGCTGTGTGGAACTTGCCCATAATATAGGAGGCTTTCGTTTTAAAGTTCTTTTTTTAATTTAAAATTATTAATTTTTATAGCATATTAAAAGATAGTATATTTTATTCTATAAATAAATAGTTTTGAGCACGATAAGATGGTGAATACTCGAGTCAAGGTTTCCTTCTTTTCCTTTAAAGAGAGCTATATATAAGAGAGATCCTTTCATGTAGTTTTCACCTGCACTCATCTATAATCCTTATTACGACCAAGAAAATATCCAATTCATTTATTTCTCTCACATTCCGAATGATAAATTCCCTCCCCTCCAAATAAGCATGATTCCAGCTATTGAACAAGATTTATCACACTGTCTTTCACTACCGTTATTACTGCTTAAACTCCAATCTGGCAATTGTATTTTAAGGCTTATCCTTAATCTTAAGTCTCTAATTTAAGAAATCTTCTCACGAAAGTGGTTTTTATATCCCGCTGCCGGAAGAATTAGGAGTTCGATCTTTTCAGCTGTACCCCTACCACGTTTCCTTTCTTTTCTTGTTTTCTTTTTTTCGTTCTAATGTCCTTCAATGATTCACTTTCAGCTATTACGTCCTTTCGGCTAATCATGCAAAGTGGAAGTTATCAAACTAAAAACCATTGCGTTATCTTAATGGCCAATTGAACAAAGGCTGCTTTGAAATGATTAAAGCAGTTTCAGCATCACAACGCAGGAAAGATTTATGTTCATTTCGCTTTTAGAATAGGGTTTCTGACTAGTAAGGCTCCTTTTTACAGCCTAGACGACTTGTGTATACGATATCTGAGGTACACAAAGAAGGCTTTTACATAAAAGAATTGTTTGGAGGAAGTCCAGAGTATAAATGGCGTGACACAGGTATTTTAAACATTAACACAGCATTACGTTTTATGGCCCAGTAGCTTTGTGCATTTAGTTTGCGTCATTGGAATGGAAACGGAGCTTTATTTCAGAGAACTTTAATTATTTTTATCGCCTACTGCAATGATTCACACATGTAAGTATATAATAATAAACGAGATAAATTTTCCTTCTTGAACCTTTTCTGGTGAACCGGGATTTTAAAACTAAGGAAGCGTAATAGGAAGTATATGTTCAGCTATGATTTCTAACACTTGCAGGTTTTAAAATAAAAAGGCTTGGAATATGAAAATTTTGGATGCCATTCTAATACCTCTTAGAAAATTTGAATGCGAAATAAATGAAAAATAATACGCCCACTTGGAAAATGACTGTAATTAAATTTTTATTGCTAAATAAAGTTAAAACTCAATTAAAAATAATCAAGTGTAAAATCTCTACGAAATTTATTTCTGCTTTCCATTTCTTAACGTCAAATAGCGAAAGTAAAAAAAGAATCAAACTTTTGAAAAGGCTATTCGAATTCTTCCCATTTGAATAAAGTTAAAAAGCAGAAACTTTCACTGACAATTTAGATAACAGTTTATAATTATCACAAAATATAAATTTGGATTCTGACATTAGCGTATATATGATTAAACGCAGCATTGAAATAGTTGACGAAAATACCAATGACGTTTGCAGCCTACAAATCGTAGGCTACTAAAATCGTATTATGTCCGTTATACTAATGTTTAAAACAATACTTGTTGCAAAAAGTTAAGGTCCAAACAAAAATACTTTTTAAACGATTCATTTTAAAGCAAATGTTATTTGGAGAAAAGTCTTTTAAGGTTCGAAAGAAATGAGATGATAAATAGTCGTTTAGGGTACGAAAGATTAATGAAAGCTTAAAGGCGTCGTATCTTGGGAACAGCTTATTTCTCTCATTGTTGATCATTGTTTGTGCTGGACAGAAACCTTCACTTAATAGCAGTAACATCCCTTTTAAGGGCTAACAATAATGTAAAACAGAGTCAAAATATCTGACCTTATACAAAAATAAGCACGAAGTAGAGTAATATCTGTAATTAAAAAAGCTATTGATTCTATATATGTTCTGTGGTTTAAAAAAATTAGCTTTTTCCGGATAAGCATAAGTTTCTGCCAACAAAAATGAAGGCACTTAAGTGAACACAGTGTTCACTGAAATGAACAATTGCAATAATATAAAACGGACCTTCAAATTCCCTAAAGCAGAAGCCATATTGATTATGCATTACTAGTACATAATTATCGTGTATTGTCACTGTGTTATCCCAATAGAAACGTTATTAGAATATGAATTTATAATAGATTAAGTGTATCATTTTCATAATTATATGCAATTCGTAAATGCAATATAATAATTCTAATATAAGCTATATTGATGAATTAAAGTGAAATGTATAAATATTATCATTACATTGAAAGCTTGTAACAATGTCGCTTAGTACAGTAAACAATAATCTTGTATTGTAATATTTAAATACTTGAGAATTTAACTAAAATTTGTAAGGTTTTAGTTAAACTAACCAAGATTATTTTAATTTAAATCTTTTCTATCTCCTCTCTGCTTCAACTTCCTGTCAGAAGAAGCGCGCGTTTTTAGCTTATGCTAATTTTGAAGTACAGTCAAGCACTATTTAAGCCAGAGGTAGAAACCTCTCGGTGTGTGAGAGCTCAGACTCAGATCACGGTCACGCCGCTCAACGTTCGTCTGACCAGCTAGCAGTTTAAATTTATAAGCCATAGTGCTTACTACGTGATTGCATTGTAAAATAAATTAAAGTGCGGTAGTATTTAGTATATCTTGCTACGCACCCTTTTAG
>KK117204.1:82637-101083 GCA_000611955.2 Stegodyphus mimosarum
TCCGACACTCGTCCGTCCACTGCTTCCAAACGCGCATCACTGTGCTGCTGTTACGCTGCACACGAGAGGCTACTGCACGATACGACAATCCAGCTTCACGAAGGCCGATGATTCTCCCTCGTTCAAACTCTGTAAGTTGTTCAAATCTCGCTCTCTTTTGTCGACGAGGCATAAGTACAGATTGAGTTAACGTTTACCACTAGCAGATAACCACCGATAACCATACACGCCTCGCTACAGCCGTCTATTTATTCGGATCCATCAGCCGTTCAGAGGGCGCTGCTCAGCATACGCAGCATGCGCTACGGATTTGCAATTCTAATCATTTGCATATCATGCGCTACTTTGCATTTCCTGAAAATTTCAGCTCACTCGCGTAAGTCCTTCATGGTGTTGCAATTTTCACAAACGTGAGTGTATATACACTCATGTCCATAAATTAAGGATAATGCCAAATCAGGCAAAGGAAGAGTTAGAAGCAAACCAAATTTGAAATTATTTGTAAAGCTTATTTATTAAAAAAAAGGTAAAGAGCAAAAAAAGATGCTATATGTTTGATATTATTAAAATAATTAGCGATTTTTTCTCCCAGGAGCAAATTACAAAAAAAAGCCTATTTACAAAAAAAACAGTATTAAATTGTTGGTATGATTGTTAATACACTGTATGTCTCCCAGACGATGCAATACAGTCCGTACAACGCCTAGGCATGCTGAGTATCAAATTTTCGATCTGATCTTGGGGGATATTAAACCACTCAAAAAGCAATGCTTTCCGAAGTTCCGGTAGACATGTAGGAAGAGGTTGACAGGCTGGAACTCGTCGGCCAAGCATGTTCCACACGTGCTCTACTGGATTCAAGTCCGGTGAGAATGCTGGCCAGTCCATACGGGTATTATCCTCCGATTGAAGGCATTCGCTTACGATGTTTGCACGGTGAGGACGGGCGTTGTCATCCATAAACACAAATTGTGCGCCCATGGCGCCCCGAAACAAACGTACATGTTGTTCCAGAATGACGTCCCGATAGATTTGGCTTGTCATGGTTCCAATTTGAACATGTAGGTCAGTTCTGGAACCCAGAATAATTCCACCCCAAACGAGCACTTCTGCACCACTGTAACGGTGTCGTTGAATGATGTTTTGTTGGTGGTAACGGGTACCTGGAACTCTCCATATGAAAGTCTGGCGAGAATCAGACTGCAAGCTAAACCTGGACTCGTCGGAAAACATCACACAAGCCCACTGTTGCGGTGTTCACATTGCATGCTCTCTACTTCAGGCTAACCGCAGAAGACAGTGAGTTGCAGTAAGTGGAACGCATCTGACAGGTCTACGAGCATATAGACCAATCTGCCCTAAGCATCTGTACTCGGTCTGCCTTGAAATTGTCGTACCAGTGGCTGCAGAGAGCTGACGAGACAGGTCTGAGGCTGTGCTCCGCCTGTTTCTTTTGGCAGTAACTGCCAAATACCTGTCCTCATTCGGCGTTGTAACTCTGAGGCGACCTGTGCTATAACGTCTACTCACATTACCATCATCTTGGAATTGTTGCCAAAGCCTGGAGATGATACTGTGGGCAATTCCAAGTTCGTCTGATACTTCCAGTTGGGAACGCCCACATTCCAGACGGCAGATAATTCTACCGTGTAAAAAATCATCCAGATGCGTCCTTTGTGTCATAACTATTCGGTTATTGCACTGAAATGCTTATAAAGCGCCTGCGAATAATTTTACTTCTTTGCCTGTATTCCTTATGTATCACTCTCTTGCACTCTCGTCATTGTGACGTACCGTCGGTGTCATCTGGTTACTTCCTGAAATTTGCAAATGATTCTTGAAGATGTGTGTAGTGATTTTACAGGTGATATATTTATTTTAGAGTTCGATTTCCGCGTGACTCCGAATTATCCTTAATTTATGGACTGGATCTTTGAAGTATATAGAGTTGAGGACCCTTTGAGGTGATGCGGATATTCCAGTATAGAAATATGCTGTTGAAAATATATACGGTTATGTATGTAACTGAAATTCGTGTTTGTAAAAACCTACAGAAAGACTACATTGATTCAGTGTGTAGAATCGTAAGCTTTCTATTAATCAGATAAAAACAAATATATTTTAATGCCAGTTGCTAAACATAATTGAAAAAATAATTCCAGTATATCACTATTAAATAACTGTTATATGTTTTATAATTTATGGATATCTATCTACATACTGTTATATGTTGGAAATGATGAGTAAGAATGTTTTGGAAACGAAAGGTTTACCCATTATTAAACAGAGCATATCATCTGAGTTCAATTTTTCACTTTATATACATGCAATATAATGATGTAGTAACTATGCAATATTTAAGTACAGTAATTATGCAATTTAATTAATATATATTAGCTATAATAAGTAAGATTAGTAATTAATATATCTAATTTGCTTGATTATTTTAGTATTTAAATGTGTAATGTATTATTTTAGCACAATTAGCTATATTACCACGCAGCTTAGTTAATTACTTATGTTACATACGGTTATACAACCACATATTGATTTAGATTCTGAATTTTTAATAAAGTTTATTTCCAAACATTAAAATTATTAATGTAAATCATTTTAACTCTGTAATATCTCAGATAAATATTTCACAATGTATAATTCTTATACATAATGTATTGATACATTAATAAATAATGTGACACCGTAATAATTTCTGTTCTAAATAATATTACTGAGATACTGCAATGTAATTACAGAAAGTAAATATATAAATATATAGAAAATTTCCGAAATCATTATCACGTGTTATTTTTCTTCCCTCAGTGGCATCCTGATTGTTATTAGATTTGTGTTCGATAAATCCTAGGACATCCTTCGCAAATTTAATGCACTGTATTTATCATAAATTCCATAAGCTTCTTCAATTCGTTACTTAAAATTGTGCTTTGATTTGGCGCTTCATCAACACCAACAATCTCTATATTAATGCTTACATATCAAAGTGCTTCAGTATGAAGTTTTCCGGTTTGTAACAATAATATTGCATTAGAAACACATGCACGTTTCGCTGGATTTAAATTCCATACTAAATTTTAAAATAATAAACGTGTTATATTTCCCACCGGGGATAAAAATAAGGCATATAGGGATTAAACTAATATTAGCAATATTCACCGAATAACGATTAAAAAATATCGATTTACTGTCGATTTAAAAAAATGAAGTTATTTTTTGCGACAAACTAATTAACCGGCTCACCAGCAATATAGTTTCTACAACAAAAAAAACCTCTTAAAAGTTATTTGATCTTGCAAATATTTTGAAGCTCTCTGTATAAAGTGGGATATCATTAATACTTCTATATCTAGAAATTTCTAGAATAAAACAAAACTAATTGCAAATAAAATGGCGTCATTAGACAGAGCGTAATGTACGTTTAAAGCTTCAGTAAATGCAATTCAACCATCTCATTCATTACGCCCTTATACCACTGCGTTAACTTTGCATTAGGATCTTCCTCTGTTTTACACATTGGGAGCGATAACGAAATTCCTAGTGGCTTCAGTATCACATGATTTTACAGGCGTATTATTTACAAATAAATACCGAGCACTTGCCAAAACAGTTGTCCTCCGCCTTTTACTCATTTAAAAAAATTCGATCATCGGACTGACACATTTCATTCGATTTTACTGTTTCGCGATAAAAAAATGAAAAAAAATCTCCTCCGGTATAATGAAATGTCCTTTGGAAAAGGCAAACGTTTACTCCTTTTATAGTGCTTTATTTGGGAAATGTTGGTTGATTATTTGACTGTAGCAAAGAACGCAAAGGATTTTTTTGTCTCAAGTGATATTCTTTCGCGGAGCATATTTTAAAGGAAACTGGTTCGTATTCATGTTACGCATGCATAACGGAATTTCACAAAACGCAAATTCAGCTACACTTTCTCAGATCCACTTATGTATGTACACATACATGTACACATCTATCTACGCATGTATCATACACATGTCTGTATACATGTATGCACGCGTATATGTCCATATATGTAATAGGATGACTAAGAGAAAACTGTAAGGAACTGAAGATGGTTCTTTGAGTTGTAATAACTTGGAGAGGATTTACTAAGTATTTAAAAAGATGACGCTAGAAGAGAGACGTAGCCGTACATTCCACGCATAATTTTATTCCTTGATAATTAATTCTTAGGACATATATTCTTTTTTATTTCACATCATCATTGCAGGTGCGCTATGCATCCTAAAATACATACAGATTATATATCCTAAAATATATACAGATAGAATATTTATACAGATTATATTTTTAGAACAACGGACAATAGCTGGCAGATGCTAAGAGACACATCAGCGTAAGTAGCGTCTTAACGGTAAGAGAGGTAGAAGCAAATGTGAGCGCGATTATCCAATATTGCTGCCTATTAATAGAGGGTTTCTGTTTATGTTGCTTATGAAGGGAAAATTTCAGTTCGCGGTATTTTGAATTCAAGTTTTGAGTTAGTTATGTCCTTAGCGTTACGCAGTGGAGCAGACATTACTATTTTTAGAATAGACGGATCCTATTCTTAGAATAGCCGCCTAAACGGGAGAGTGATTAGCGACGTTATACAGAAGGTCCGAAATCGCAGACATCGAACCGAAGGCCGGGGTTCGAATCCTGCAGAAGGCATGATCGTTTGTAAATGTACAGTTTCTGTGCCATGGAGGGACTCTATGCTACGAGCTGAAAATACTCTCGAGAGGTTTGTGGTAAGGGAAAAGGGGAGGGAGACCATCAGAACCGGCTCCCCAGGGGGAACGACACTGAGCAAAGCCGCACTGTAACGTATGGCGCTTAAGGCTTTTGCCAACGACACCCCCAGTCCTGACCACTTGCCACGATGAATTTCGTGGGCTTCTTCTGTTATCAGAGACTGAAGTGATGTTACTGTCGATCGGGCGAGATAAGTCACAACAACTACAACTACAGAATGGGAAGGGATTAAGTGGCTATTGCTAGTTTAAATTACAATTTTGATTTACATATTTTTATGAATTTTGTATTTAAACAGCTAAGTTTAGGAGAATTATAATTAGAATTGTTGCATTTCCCCGTGCAATGCAGCGCGAGACAAATTTTAAAAGAAAGCTATGCCGGAAAAGTAAGAGTACAGGGGTACGTGCATTTAATAAATGGATATCTCAATAATTTGAATTGAAATAGAGTAAATGTAATTGACCACTATGTTAGCTGTAACCATAATTACATCCTCTTATCGCTTTGCAGAAATCTTGAGAAGCATAAATTCTAGAAATACCTCGCGACTGGTTGAAATCTATAAAATGCCAGAGAGAGATCATCTCAGTTCAGTTCTTTAGTTAGCTGCTGCTGTTATTGTTGCGAGTTCAGCGTGAAATCAGATTAGCTTTCTCTTTAAATTGCGTTTATTTTAACATTTTTAGTAATTTGAAGAATAACTACTGATTATATTGCGTGATATTGTAAACACTTATACGAATATCTCTGAGGAAAATCCCAGCGTTCATTATATTTCTTTTGAAAAGAATAAATTTTATTAACCTTTTATCGGACTTGCATTCAGTCTGTTATGAACACATATGCGCATATGTATGTGTGTGTGCGCGCACGTGTTTATGAACAAGATATACAAGTAGTAGAATATGGCGGAAGAGCAATGAAATATACAAAGTTATACAGTGAAATATAATTGAAATTATATAGTGATATATATAGACTTTGACATAACACAAAAAAAAAAACAATAACATCATAATTTGGTAAATAATGCAACTGGACTTATAAAGCATAAAACTTTAAGGACCTAAGACAAAGCTGACACGAACATGCATTTCGTATTGCATAAGTTTAAGAAAAATGCCAGAGCGCTGTGTCGAATATGCAGATATATACATAAAAATATCCATAAAATACATTGGAAATACAAAGGCAAAATCAAAACTTGTAACATAACTTTATTAAATTCGCATTTATTATTGCTGCAAGAACTGCAGTACGTATGTGAGCAAAAAATTCTTTTAAAGAAGAGAGGAATAAAATCGTGTTCCCTTTTACCATGGAAAGCATAAATATTACAAAAATAAGATGTTTTTGACTATAATAAAGAAATTAAACTGCTAAAACTGCAAAAAATATTAAATTGAAAAACGCAAATGAATAAACGAAATATCCAGAGTTTGGCTGCATTCCAAATAAAATAAATAACGATTGTGAAGAAAAAATGCAAACAACTAAGCCAGATGTAATTTCCGAAAAATATATGCATAAACGTAAAACTGATATAAATTTTTATATATGGCTTTTTTAAAATTGTTTCCTTATGTACCTCTCGCTGTACATATAATGTACCACAAATCTTTTGGTTTGAGAAAAATAAAATCATTTCTTTCCTCTGTGAAAAGAAAGCAGAATGAAATAAAATGTCTTTATACTGTTACACTGAAAAATAACATACCGGCAGAAACAGCTGAAATCAATTTAAGAAGTATGTATATATATGTAAAGGAATATGGGTTAGGAATATGTATAAGTTATATATGTAAAGGAATTATTATGTAAAGGAATTTAGTTTTATTTCATAGATAAAATAATTACCTGCTGTAAGGGAAAATGTAATGAATGTCTGAGTTATTAAAACACATATTACATACATACATATATATCTACATATGTGTAACTTATATACGTTTTTTAGAACTTGTGGGGTTTCACTTATTTAATTCAATGTTCAATTTTTGAGAACCACAAACACTAACAAGCGAATAATCGCTTAAGTGTGTGAGCAAACACGTAAGACTTAATAAGGGTTAACTACCCTTTATTTCGTAGAATAAATACAATCAACTCCTAAACTTGGAGTATACAGCAAAGTCTCCACTTGGGCTTGAACTTAAATAATTATAAAATTAAACTAACTAAGCTTAACTAAAGCTAACGGAAGATATAGCCGAGACTATCAGGGTTCTAAGAAGTTGGCCTTTAAGTATGAATTAAATCTGCGAAGCCAAGCAAGGGTCTAAAATATGGCCGAGTGTAGCAATATCTAAGAGAGACGTAGCCAAAAGGAAAAATCGCTCTAGTCGGAAACTCAGACTCTCTCTCTCGAAGTCGGTGAGACATCGAGTTAAATAGTACTCATTTGCATTCATTGAGTTTCTGATATTACTTTCAGGTAGAAAATTGTAAGTTGAAACTGGAATTGATAGGAAAGAAAAAATAACTGTTAATAAAATTAGGATAAACCTTACAAACACTTTCTTTAAAAGGTTTTACCTCTGAAAACTGCATCATTTCGAAATAAGTCTATCTCAAATGTTTCTTGCATAACGCTAATGGCGAAGATACGTATATAAAACATTTTCCAATAATAATTTTAGAAAGTTATTATTAACCAATCAAAAGAAAACTAAAAAACATATCATTCTAAACCAAGATTTCATCTTGAAAACGCCGCATTCGCTTTGTATACTTCTTTGGCTAGCTTGATCGCGATTGCTCACGAAAACATCTTTACAAAGTTTTCGTACCAAACCATCTCAAGAAGAATGTAAATAGTTTTCAAGAACAGGAGCAGTTATTGCTCTTTATTATGTGTAGTTGTTAAAAAATGTTTGTCATCACAATAAATAACATTAAATTAGCCCCTACGATTTTTACCTTGAATGCTCCAAGCTTTATCATTCCCTTAATTATGTTTTGCGCTGTGTTACGGTGATATATAAAACATTATTCAATAATAATTTACATAATACATAGTGTGCACTTGATGGGATCAAATCTATAAATGACAAAATACTAATTTCAAAGTTTGGAGGTTCTGGAAAAGAAAATTCATTGATATAATTGATATATTACATAGTTTTCAGAAATAAAATAAAGTATTATGTTGAAAGAGTATTCTATGGTCAAACTATGCTGAAACGGAACAAATTTCCATCTCTAATACTGGTGAATTTTCAAAAATGATCCCATTCCTAATTTATCTGTCGAATACGTTGCAATAGCCTGTAGTGGGCTTACGTTTCAAGTTCAGCCTGTTGTTGTGTAGATTTATTAATAACTATTTTACAGTGCTTATTAATTTTATTAATTTACAGTGAATAGTAAAATTTTGATGTTCATGTTAGAGATGTAAGTTTTAAATTATACTGTCGCTAAATTATTTCTTTTGATTTGGGTGAAATTTCTTAAGTTAGCAGACAGCGATAGCCTGTTTTTGCGTTCTCACGGGAGGAGAATTTTGGGGTCAAGGGTCAGCGACCAGCTGCATTTTTTCGTCCCCTTTTCCTGCGGGGACGAACCTGTGTTTTTCTCGTTCAAAGGCGATCCGCTTGGCGGCGCCGATTCTTGATAGAATTATGAGGGTGCAAAAATTTGGGATCTGTCTGAAGAGTCGCATCGTTAACAGATTTACTACTTTGTTTTTGAGTTCGAAAAATAAGGGGCTTGTCATTGTGAAAGGATAGGACTGATTTTCTTAGAATTTTGTTGGGTATTTATTGGTCTGTTTCTAGTGGTTAGGAGGGTTACTGTTTTGTGTAGCATTGGTGAGTTTTAATTTTATGGATTTTTTTTAACCAATAGTAATTATAGAGGCGGTGCACTTTTTGAGCGTCACGAGGTTTTAAATTTGGTCGCTCCCGTGGCGAGGAGACTTTTTCAAGATTTTGTCAGATTTTAAGAGTCCTTTTTGAGGGGAGAGAGAGGGCCCGGCGGCCCCTTCTCGGGGTTGTCCGTGCGAGAATTGGCCCGAGAACGATGCGGGCTCCCATCGTATCGTCGTCGGCGAATCCTTTCTGAAAGTCTGCGGCTATGTCCTATTCTCACTGATGTTTTTCCTTGAGGAAAAATAATGTGTTTTAAATGCAGATTACTGTGACTTGCACTTATCTTCAGCGAGAACATCATTCAGAAGTCAGTGGGCTTTTACATACAGATTACTGCGGCTTCCATTTTTCTTTGTTGAGGTCATCATCGAAATGTTGGTGGACACTCATGTTAAGTTGGACCTCATTGCATGCAGAAGAACTGTATCCATGAGGAAGATTTTCCCAACGGCTGAGTTCGCAAATTGGTACAGCATTGATGAAGAGAAATTTTTGAACTTCTTTTACGTGCGTTGCGTAGACACTTAGGGAGACGAAATCTGGACAGGAATTTTTCTCCACCCATTGATGAAGAGAAATTTTTGAACTTCTTTTACGTGCGTTGCGTAGACAATTAGGGAGACGAAGTCTGGACAGGAATTTTTCTCCACCGTGAGTTGATTATTTTTTTGATTTTGTATTTAATTCTATATGTGTCCTCAAACTTATTGCCGTTAACTGATTTAGGATTTTGTGGAATCGATTATTAGGAAAAACTTCATCTTTTACTTTACGAAAATTGATTTAAAATATTTGTATATGTAGTGTGAGTTTAAATGCTTGAGTAACCTTCTAAGATTAATAGAAAGTGTAAATTGTTTCATTAAGATTTTGGTAAGATTTGGAAATATTTAAAGAAATAAAAAATGTTTCAGACTACTTAAGTATGGTTCAGTGATAATTACGAAATTATTGTAAGATACGTAATTAATAATTTTGAATACAATATTGATCATGGTTTAGATTGTCGCATGAAGAATTGTGAGTAATTTTTAGTAAATGTTTGTAGGGGTAGTCTGGCCAGCTATTCTGAATGGATAATCTTTTGGAATATTAAATAAATGTTTTTATTTGTTTTACTATTGTATGTTTTTTGTGTTTTTTATCTTGTGGTCTACTGTAGGTCACCCATGTGATCCTTTCGGAAAACATGGTTAAACTTCCATTCGAACCTGGGTAGTTTATTGCGAGCGTAGGAGAATTTAATGTTATTTATGACTATACGATCAGATATATTAATTTAACTGGTGTTTTGACTTCTTAGTGTGTGAGATTTATTTCTCCCTGGTGTTTTGAACTGTTCTGTGTTTTACTTTTAAGTGTTTGGGGCTATCTCTAAGGATGTATTGAAATTTGTGTGTTTACAGGAAGCAAAGCTGATTAATTAGTTTAGTGAGAGATAGTATGTTAATGATTCAGTGTCGGTAATGCATTTTACATGAATATTAATATTTTGAGTTTAACAAAACGCCAGGGAGGATTTTTCATTTCATTGAACTTAAGAGTTGAGAGTTGATATGATAAAACTTAATTTACTGTGTGAGGATTTATGAAAATTTAATCTTGCTTAAGGTATTAATTAATTTGTTTTCAAACACCAGTCTCTAGGATTATGATTTTATTGAACTCATTATATTTTTATAAGTATATGAGAATTGTGTTTTTTTTAGTTTGTCACGGCACCAAGAGAGGTTGAGTATGCAAGTTAAATTTAAAAATATTAATAAAACCTGCAAATTTTTCTTTTCACAACACTGTTCGACCTCAAATTCATAGTTGGGGACGAAGGAGTGGTACTTCCCCAATAGGCTCTGTTTGGACTGACATTTTGTAATATATTCATAGTTAAGCAGACATCAGCAGAATGTCTAGCATTGGTCAACCCCTTTGGGTGTTGTTTGTTATCCTCTTTTCGTTAACAAAATATCCAACAGCTTCAGATATGACATGTTAAAAGTCATGGTTTTAGACACTTAATGATGATTTTCTGGTTATTCAAGGATTACATAAGGAGGACATCACACAGTGTGTAAAAGACAAGCTTTTGATATGTACACTTCTGTGACTTCACATGACTGTCTATAACAATCTAAGGGTCTTCTGTAGTCTATCTACCTTCGTGGAGAAAGCAAAGGAATTTTGGCCTTCCATTTGTAATCGTAATCTTCCATCTGTAACCGTGTTCCACCCGTAATACAAAATAAGCGAGCTGTTTTACACGGCTGTCACAAAAACAATATACCATGAACCACTAGTCTTGTTACCACATGGAACAAAATAGATGCAGGAAAACTTACATTCCACAGCGATAATCATAGATCAATTATCTCAACTTCCGGTAGGAGCGGACTGATGATTCAGCTATCAAATAAATAAATTAAGCTTCCTTAGATTTTTAGACGCTGCTATCAGTGATCACATGAACACATGTGAGCTCAATCACCTATAGCGTCAGATGCTACTTTTTGCTTTTTCCGATTTTCCTCTTGCTACTTTAGCTCATAAATTGGGAAAAACTGGTAACAGTGCAGTTTCATTAGAACAGAGTTGAGCTAAGTAATCTAAGTAGACCAGTAGTGCCAGAGAAACTGAGTCCTTTCTAAAGAGTTAAAGTCTAACAGTAGAGTGGATTTTATAAGAGATCTGGGGTCTAGTCAACATTAGCTGAGCGGATTTCGCAAGATTGTAACCTTGTCTTAGAGCAATCGAGCGAATTTACGAGGAGAAATTGATTCCTTCCTAATGAGTTGTGTCCAGTAAAGTCTAATAGTAGAGTGGATTTTACAAGAGATCTGAGGTCAAGTTTACATTAGCTTAGTGGATTTTTCAAGAGTGTAATCTTGTCCTAGAGAAATCGAGCGAATTTACGAGGACTTGCGGGACAAGCGGGTGGCTCTATTCCCTAGTTGCTGATCAGAATGCTTCCAAGAGAGGTAGTACAGTAACATAGAGCATCTCAAGAAGTGAGGGATTGTAGCCTGATGTGTGAACCACTCCACGTAAAGATGTTGTTTTGTTAACCTTATTATATTGAGTAAGGTTTCCACAAAGAATTTTATTTCATCACTAAAACAATACTTCTATTAAAAGCTTTTATAGATTTGAAATCAGATCGTCGGAAGTTTTCCAGAACTAAAGGGATATTATCAGTAAAATTCAAGTCGAAACTTTTCCCGGGGAAAGCTAGCAAATCCATTCTAGCATGGAGGTGGTGCAATCCGACAGTATCCGATTCTTCCACTTTTCTCATTACATTCAAATAGCGCAAGTTCTGAAGAAAAATAAAATGGTGTTCCTTTAATGCTTTTTAAATGTTAGCTAAAAATTTACCTGAAAGTTTATTACTTTGTGCGGTTTTACTTATTTAATTCAGTCTTCAATCCTTGAACCCCACAAACACTAACAAGCGAATAACGCTTAAGTATGTTACCAGAGTGCGTTAAGAAGAGTTAACTACCTTTTATTTTTCAGAATGAATACAATCGGGTCCTAACTCGGAACGTACAGAAAGCCTCCACTTAGGCTTGAACTTACATAAATATAAAATTAAACTTAACTAAGCTTAACTAAAGCTGACTGAAGATATAGCCGAAGCTATCAAGATTCTAAGTAGTTGGCACCTAAATCTTAATTAAGTCGGACAAACAAGTCAAACAAGTGCCTAAAGTATGGCGAACGTAGCAATAGCTAAGAGAGACGTAGTCAAAATGCAAACGCGCGCTAGTTAGAAACCCAGACTCTCTCTTACGAAGTCGGTGAAACATCGACTTAAATACTACTCTTTACTCTGTAGAGTTTATCCTAAGTTTAGTAATAGCTATTTTAAGTTTTGTATCTTTCCTATCTTATTCTAATTTCAGATTACAATTTCCTGCCAGAACGTAAATTCAGAAATGCACTTAACGCAAATGAGAAAGAGTGCTATTTAAGTCGTGACTTCACCGACTTCGAGAGAGATTCTGATTCTCTGACTAGCGCGCGTTTCCCTTTTGGCTACGTCTCTCTGAGCTATTGCTACGCTCGGCCATACCTTAGCTCTTTGCTTGTCTTCGTCGATTTAATTAATACTTAGAGGCCAACTAGTTAGAATCCGATAACTTTGGCTATAGCTTTCAAACAGCTCAGTGACGCTGGTTTAGTTTAAATTACTATTATTTTAAGTTCAAGCCCGATTGGCGACTTTGTGTAAAGTTCCAAGTAGGAACTGATTGTAAATTTACTGCAAAATAAAGGGTTTTAAACCCTCCTTATGTCTTACGTGTTCTGTTCACATACTTAAGCGATTATTCATTTGTTAGTCTTCTTGGGCTTCTACGTTAGAACTTTAGGATTAAATATTAAAATACCACAACTCATTTACATTAACTGCGTTTCTCAAATTACATTCAATTGTAGTACATTCAATTGTATTCAATTGTAAGCTGAAACTAGAAAAGATAGGAAAGCTGCATAAACTTAAAATAACTGTTAATAAAATTAGGATAAACCTTACAACCTAAAAAAGTAAGGGACTAGCATAATCCATTGCAAGTGTTAAAATATAATAACATTATTTGCAAGAAATGCATGTATAACTTTAATTCTGGGAAAGGATCTAATACCTTGTAACAGCTCTTTGACTTCTCACATAAGATTAATGATGAATTTTACTTTTAGGTAAAGGCAGTTCGGTCTAAAAATTCAATACTGAGTTTGACCTGAATAATCCCGAGTTAGGGTCCCCACAAAACGTTTTTTCTATTTTTACATTGGTGTCTATTTGTCTGTATGCATGCGTGTGGCAATGTTTTCGTCCACAATAACTTTTAAATCAAACTTCCGAACCGCATTTAAACTTTCTGCATTCATGCAAAGAGTTGATTATATTTGGGGTAAAATTGGACAAGTGCAAGCAGTATTTTAATTAAACACCATAATTGTCAATGGATAACTGGAAAGGGTACTTTACGTAAAGCCCATAACCGTTTCTAACGAAAAACCTTTCATTAGAATATAATCCAAAACATTACAATTTTTTTAATACTTTTCTATCAATGGAAAAAACATATTATCTTTCGGCTAAAACTGATAACTCGGAAGTGATACCTGTGAACAGATTAAAACTGTGAACAGATTTTCGTGAAAAGCTATTATGATGGCATAATTCAAAACTTCTCATGTTTAAAACTTGTGTATGATTTGGAAAAACAAACTAGGTTTTGACTATATATAACAAAACGGAAGTGGTGCTTTATTTAGAAACTTCTTTAATTCAAAATTATAATTAAAATTAGATTAAATGAGTTTAGATTTATTGATATAATAGAACTAATATAGAATAAAATTAAATTAGGGTATATGTTTCAAAGTTAATTTTCTTCTATTAACCACCAGATAAATTACATCTTACTCAGCTATCCAATAAAACACACTTTTTTAAAAAAAGGGGTAACATTTGATTATGCTCCTTTCTTAAAAAATGTATTTTATTGTATTGTATTGTATTTTCAAAATTGTAATATATTGTAATGTTGCTATAAATTTAGAAAAACCAGGTTTAACACATGGCTGATTTTGCCCAATAATATGTAATCCAAAATTTGGTATTTCAGGCTTTTCTGTTTATACAGCTGGGCCGATTGACAAAATTCAAACTGCGTTTTTCATGTCCCGAAAGCGCGACTTAAGATGTATATTAGATTTATATATAGCATTATTCTAACATAGGTACTTTGACACAAAATCGGACATTCAAATAAAACAGCAATTTGTTTTCCATATTTTGATTCTACGACTCAAATTATGCCTAAATATTAAATTTTGTAAAATTTGGTGCGAAATTTACGGAGAAATTTGTAAATTTAACTTGGCGAATTTTTTTCAGTTTGAGAAAGACTAATTCACTTGGCGAACTTCTTAGTATGTAGCAACCTATTTTCCTTCCCTTCTATTGTGCTGCGAAAGGAAAAAGTCACATCATTCCTGCCTTTTTACATTGTGGATTAGAGGAAAAAAGTCACATCGTTCTACTTTCAAATAATTTTAACAAAGTGCGTAAACCACATTTCCGTTATTATCGCTTTCAACAAATATGCAAAATTTCAAAACGCGCCAATATATAAATTTACGTATATCTTCGAAAATTTTGAATAAAAAGCTCAAACTTTTTGCAGGTATGCTTAGAAATAAATCTACTTGAAGATAATTTTAAAATTTTATAAGTTATAACTCAAAATGATTTTCGAAAATTTATAAAAATTATTTTAAAATACAAATTTTAAAAATAAATTATAAAAAATGGGCGAATTTTGTTTGGAATTTTGTTTGTTTGGTCAAATAAGTTTCATAAAAAAAGTGATATTAATAAATATATATCAAATTAAATTAACATTGAGGAGGTAAAATTTTGAGAGCTCATTTTTGAAAAACTACTCGTGCGATTTTTACAAAACTTGGCAGTTTGGCATCATTTGAGTTGTAGAATGGAAATATGGAAAACATTGGGCATACCATTTTAGAAAAAGCTCGATTTTGTGTCAAAATACCTATATTTGAACAATGCTTTATATAAATCTAATACATATCCTAAGTCGGTTGTATGTGACTAACATCCCAGGAAATTGGCTATTTGCATAGGCATTTCGCGGTTTTCCCAGTGTAGAAGGGGAATGCGGGCAAGTTATCCTTTAAAAGGTTTAGCACGAAAGCAATTCTGGCTTTAGGCAGAAGTTCTAGTGTGTTTTACCGTAATAAAAGTCATCCAATTCTTAGACAGATAGCCCTTGTGGGCTTTCCTGTATTACATTAAACAAGCATGGAGGTAAAATCTAATTAAACTATACGTAAATGATATCACAAATTAATTGGATTTCAAATATCTTTCTGTAATTTTTCTGGACATATTCATTCAACGTAACTTTCAGAAACGCTACTTCATGTAGCAAACCTGTTGAAAAAACTCTTTCCACCAAGACAAAAACTTATAAATTTCATTGAAACGGTAAAGACGTAGAGGTGTAAGTACTCTTTAAATCCTCTGGAATATCACTTTAAAGATGCCGAAACTTTAGAAAAGCCAAAAAAGAAATATCTCCCTTTCGCATGGTTTTTAAATTTTCTTCCTTCACTCAAAAGTCACGTTTTCAATGTGTTTTTTTTTTCTTTTCCGCTTTTCCAACTCAGAATAAATGACCCTTGACACGGTTGCCCGATATTTTTTAGTACTCCCTGTTTTTTCATTCACAGTGAGATCCGAAACGTAAGGAAACTGAAAGTCGTAAACGTTTTTTTCAATTTTCTCTCCCTTTTCCATTTCTACTGCAGACACAGGAGCAGGAGCATCGAGTAGGTTGCGTCTTCTAGAATATATTGCAGAAGGGACCAGTCACAATACTCACTTGATAAACTCACAGAACATGATAGTTCTTTGATAGTGAGCTTAAATTATTCCTGAATTGTGCTTAACAATTTATTAACTTTACAACACTTCCAAGTCCGTGAACGAATTTTCGCGAATTTTACAAGAGATCTCCTACGATTTCAGGGACATCCGATTTTCCCGCAAATATCGAAAGAAATTCGAGAATTTTTTAAGTATCTATTATAATCGTTAGAATATACTTCGCGTTTTAAATAATTTTTATATTAATTTCTCGCAGGAGTTCCTCAAAAATATGCCGCAAAATCATTGTCTTTCAAAACTCAAGCCAGAACCTAGCATTTTCCTATGTTTTCCTGGAATTCTGAAATGCAAAATATTGTTTTTCGCTATGACGTAAAGTCTTCCTTCGTTGCTTCTCGAATATGAATTAAATAAATCTCGTTGCAGAGCGATTGTGTTGTAAAAAAACCTGCTATTTAATGAAAAATATCTGTGTGCGTGTGCCATTGAGTACATAAAAACACCTAAAATTAAATAGTGTTGCGTGAGTACGGGTTCGTTATGGTTTGAATGCACAAGTCGTTAAAAAGTTAACAAAAATTTATTCTTTCCTCAAGAAATAAATCAAAATGCTGAAATATTTCTTCAGAGATATTCGCACAATATCACAATATCTCAAATGTTTAGCAAAACTCAATTCAAAAGAGATAAACTAATTCTATCTCACAGCGAAATCGCTACAGCATAAAGTAAACAAACAGCAGTTCGCTTTAAACAGTTAAAAGTACAACAAGAACTGAAATGAGGTGTTTCAATTCGGCTTTTATAAGCTTTTTAATTATCAATAGAACAATCTCGATTTTTCTGAATGGCAACAGTAATTACGAGATATTTATTTATTAAACATTAAATGCACGCGCTCTTTTATTTTTATTTTTCGACGCAGTTTTCTCTTCAAAAATCGTCTGCATTTCAGGGGAAATATAAAGCAATTTTAGTTACAATTCTAAATAAATAGCCAAATAAACGTGAAATCCGTAACAATAGTAGTCAAGATACAAATTAGCAGCATGGAAATCTTGTTGGCTTCATGCAAATTTCAGTTATCATTCAATAACTATAATGTATTGTTAGTCCAAAGGGGCTTTGTACTTGAAGCCGTATATTTGTCGTTTTGCGCTTTTGTGTCGGTACACTCTGAATACCCGTTTTACTTTTCACATTGTTGCCACTAAATATTATCGCCATGTATTATATTTAAAAAAATTAAATAATGAAGAATCTGCACAAATATGTTTCTCGCATTGTAATAAAACGACGGCACCTAGAGCCATCCACTTAATATTAAATTTTGTAAAATTTGGTACGAAATTTACGGAGAGATTCATAAATTTAACTTGGCCAATTTTTTTCAATTTGAGCAAAGAATAATTCACTTGGCGAACTTCTTAATATGTGGCAACCAATTTTCCTTCTCTTCCATTGTGCAGGGGAGGAAAAAAAGTCACATCGTTCCTGCCTTTTTACACTGTGGATAAGAGGGAAAAAACGTCACATCGTTCTACTTTCAAATAATTTTAACAAATTGCGTTAATTTTAACCACAATTTCGTTATTATCGCTTTCAACAAATATGCCAAATTTCAAAACGCGTAAATATATAAATTTACGTATATCTTCGGAAATTTTGAATAAAAAGCTCTATGTTTTTGCAGGTATGCTTAGAAATAAATCTACTTTAAGAAGATTGCAAAAATTGTATATGTTATAATTCAAAATGTTTTTAGAAAAATTTGCAAAAATTTTTTTAAAATACAAATTTCAAAAATAAATCATAAAAAATGGGCGAATTGTATTTGGAATGAACACAGATTTCGAACTGTGTAAGCAGGAATCCAATAAGTTTCATAAAAAAAGAGATATTAATAAATATATATCAAATTCAGTAAACATTGAGGAGCTAAAAATTTTTTCGCAATTACAATGCTTCCTTTGTACTTCTTACACGGAAGTAAAGCATCAAATGTAATAAGATTTGTTTTCTTTAAATGATTTTGCGGCAATAATATATGTGAGTTCATGTAATATTGTTACCTTGGTAACAGAATATCCTAAGCGTATTTAGTATCTTTAATAATAATTTATTCATGTTTTAGAACAGTTAAATATATTTTGCATTGTAGTTAAATTGCAAATTGATATTTCTTTTCTTATACTGAATTTAAAATATATAGCCCTTTTATGGAAATACAAATTAAAATTTTATGATGTTAGAAAAATAAATTTAAATAACTATATTTAAAATAATTAAGTAAAGAATTTGAATATTGGATGAAGTGAATATAAAAAACAAATGAAACAATTTTGGATAGTATTTACAGCAGATGGATGTAAAATGGTTAT
>KK117204.1:101130-127767 GCA_000611955.2 Stegodyphus mimosarum
GAAATTGAATATTATAATAAAATTAGTTAAAAAGATCATTAAAAATTAAGAAATATATTAGTTTAAAGTTAATTATTTAAAAATGACTTGATTTTTAAATCTGTTAATAAAGACTAAAATTTTTATTGGAGCATTTATAACAATTTTACAATTATTTCTACTATTAAGGTACTGGAAATTAAAGAAATCAACTGTTAAGGTTTTGAAAGCCTGTTTAGTGCTCTTCTCTTGAAAGAAATCTACAATAGTCGATTGCAATTTCCAAATTTATTTGGAGAAATGCTTTCAGTATTTACAGTAGATAAATGAAATCTTACCTCAATTTTAGACTGGTTAATAATTATTTCATTAAATTTAATAACACCATTTTTAAATAAATAAATAGCATTCCTATGGGTAAAAACTACTCAACACAACTTTTTAACGTCTATTTGTTTACTAAATTTCAGTTTCAAAAGTTACTTGACCAAACAGGTTTAAATCCTTTTGAAAATACCTAAACATATATTGAAGATATAATTACTTTTAATAATTATGACCTTCTTACTTAAAAATTAATAAATCCAATAAAAATAAACAAGAAATAAATTATCTTAATCTACATATCATTAACTACCAAAAAATTAAACTTTATGATAAAAAGAAGAGTTCATAATTTTAGTACATTTAAAATTATTAACTAGAAATCCAGTGTATCTACGAGAGTAATAGGAAACACAACACTCAGTCAAATTAACAAAATTAAAAAATATTCATACAGAAGTTGACGACTTCAAGGACGAGATTATTTTGCTTACACAAGTACTTGAAGAAAATAACTTACGAACACAATTTATTAAATATTTTCTTAAGAAAGCTGAATATCAAATTTAATCTTCAAACTAACAAGATATGATCAGCTTATCTAAAGCAGAAAAGCAGTTTAAGGTAGTTTTGTTAGGATTCAAGATTGGTACATTTTATAAATAAACTAGGAGAAAAAATCCGTATTTATTCTGGTCTCTTCTGTTTTTACTCCCTTGTACGAAGTAAAAAGGAAGTATTGAATTTCCGAAAACTTTCGGGTATCATATTTCAAAGAAAATTTCCTTTTTGACCGCTATCGAATGCAATTTAACGATGTTTTTGTATGATAGCTAAACGTAAGGACTCTTTTATCCCCCCCAAAAAAATTACTTAAAATGGATTCGGATGAGATTGTTTCGTGGCGTCTGTGTGTACGTACTTATGTATGTATGTATCTCTCATAACTCAAGAAAAAGTAGCCTCAGAACGTTGAAATTTTGTATATAGGACTGCTATAACATATAAGTGTGCACTTCCTATTTTGGTTGCAATCGGTCCCACCAAAAGTATATAAATGTATGTATATATCTATACACTCTGTTACTCGGCTCAGTGAGCTCAGTTTTTATTCTTATATGTTAGTAAATTGCGCATTTTTTGCTTTAAAAATGATTGAATTATGCTGTTCTTATTCTCCGGTTAAGGTGTTTATGCCTTAATCTGTATGCGAGATTTGTAGAATTATCAACATTTGAAAAGTTGTTTAAGTGCGGCTAAGCCTAATCATCTTTCCTATGGCAGCCATATTTGTTTACATTGGAAACTTACGAGAATAGTGGATTTGTTGCCAAGCTAGAGAAACTAAGCTTCGAAACAACAAAGATAACGCCTTCTTTTATTATTGCGAATTAAATCATGCTTAATCCATTCAGGAATTTATTGGAGGAAATAAGTGTTTAAGATTTACTTTGTACATTTTAATGTAGATAGTTTGGGTTTTTATGTATTTTTACCCTGTCGAGAAGTGAGAACCGAATTAATTCAATGATAAATACTGAATCGTCTGTGAAAAGCTGTTTCTTTCTTTCTTTTATTTTTTATTTATTTTTTTGTGTTTAATTTCTTTTATACATCGTTTTATATTTATAATAGTACTTGCATAGAACATGTGGAAACGATTAGATAATTCTTCAAACGATATATATATATAATTTTTGTGAATTCTGAGGTATAAAACGAATGAGATGTAACTCTATTAAGTGAACCTAGCGCCAGAGTGTAGATATGGTAAACGAATATAGTGAATTTTAAAGAGTGGATTTATTCTATTGTGGTTTATGCACCATCGACCAAGTAGATTTAATTCAATCCAATAAGTTTAAATGAAATGCAAAAGGCGTATAATTTAATAATCCGTGCAAGAAAGGCATATGGTGTATACATCAGAATTTTTTAATGTAAACTTATTTATTTTTTCATTGTAAAATTATTAGTTTTTACTCTAAATCTTACCAAGCAGTTTGTACTGAATTTATGTTTTATTTTTGCCACATCGTAAGAGAATTTGTTCCTATGGCAACCTTCCATTCTGTCTCAATATTCACATCAATACAGAATCTACTAGCAACTTAGCAGTCAAATAGAATACCAACCCTTAGTTGCATCAAGCATGTAGCTGTGAACGCACCAGTTTAAAAAATCGCATTTGCTAAAATAGACTATAAGTAAAATGTAAAATAAATTTTAGTTATTAATATGTAAAAAACCTTTATTTGTATATTTCTTTAACTGCTTTTATTTTATTTGTTTCTTAATTTTTATTTCATTTATTATTATTGTCTCGTTTTTCCGTCTTAAGTTTCGGTATTAATTATCCTATTTTTGTTTTTGAAATTAATTGTCTATCATGTGTCGGGGAATATTTTTTATTTATCTGAGATAGTTTAAGATTTAAATTCAGATATTTGTAAAATTGATTAGCAACTTTAAATGTGGGGTAAAGATTTTATTCAGAAATGCCAAAAAAACGAAACGCAATCTTTTCCTTTTGTTGTTGACTGTATAGAGGGATTCCGATTCTCCTTGAAAAGTGGGAATATTTCTGTAGAATCAACAAGGATTTTAATTGTTTAAATTTACTTTTTATTATTTTAAGATTTATAAATTACAAATTTCAATTCTTGTTTCTGCAGCAGTACATCTTTACTTTTTAAATTTTTTTACATATTTCTTAGGAAGTAATTTAATCATTTATTGGAATAGCTTCAGTATAGCCCACCTTCAAAATCTCACGAAATATTTTGGGGCCAAAGAGCGTCAAATAACGTGTTTTGAAAAATGGTTACTTTCAAGATTTCGGATGAAACTGCGTGTTTCAAAAATTGCGACCATCTTGTTTTCGCCAGAAATCATGGATAATAGAGATAAAATTACGACTATTATACACAATTTTAAAAGAAAAACAAATATTAAGGAATGATTAATGAAAATCATTAAGGTTAAAAGGATGTAATTTTGAAAACAATGCCGAAAACCTTTAGATATTTCGCCCTTAACAAATAATTATGTACTTAAGAACTAATCAACTGTAAATTAAGCTTACTATAGGCGAGCCAAGATCTTAACCTAAATGATTTCTCAGCCCCACACTTTTTGCATCTCCAAATTTTGCCATTGAATGACTTTTTCTGACTAACTAGCCCGCATGGTATCTTACATTTTTCACAACAAACTCTATCCTTCAATAATCCACAATCCATCAAAATTCCTCTAAAAAGTTTATACTCTCTTGTTAATTCATACATAAAATATTTGTTTGGAATGCGGCTTTCCCAAACTTTTAAGCTTGTTTGTTAATTCCCACCTTAAATTTTCCGTTAAGATCTACTGATACTTAATTACAACATCAGGACAGCAAGCCATAACTAAATGCAAAACTCTCACCTCCAAAGTAGCCAAAAATCTTATCACAAAAACAATATTCTCCACGATTTCTGAAAGTTAAATAATCTGAGTGTTAAAGCATAATACTAACAGTGTTACGAATTTTGTATTTAGATATTTAATTTTAGTAGAATTATAATTTAAATTGTTGTAGTTCCTCGTGCAATGCAGAGGGGGACAAATTTTAAGAGAAAGTTATGCTGGAAAAGTAAGGATACAAGGTCACGTGCATTTAACTTTGAGTAAATGAATGTCTCGGTATTTCGTATTGAAACTGAATAAATATAACTAACCCCTATTAGTTATAAATGTTGGATGTAACCGAAATTCCAGAAATTTACAGTTGTTTACATTGCGTTTGTCGAATGGTATGGGTTACCACATTGTATCATTTATGGCTATGCTTGGCGATATTTTTTGGTGAAAAAACTGGGTGGGTTATACTAAAGGATAGCCGAGTGCAGGACCGGCTTTTTTCATTTTGGTAATGGGTTAGTACCTACCAACAACGATAAGCTAACTACAGCGATATCGCGAAAAGAATGTAAACAGCTTTCGAACAGCGTTGCCCTCCAGTAACGAAACAAATGCCAAATACAAATAAAACAATAGAAAATAAAAACAGGACACGTCAATCTATAAAATAAGATTTGAACATTTATATACTTATATTCTTTGATAATGAAAAATAGTTGCTTAAACTTAAAGTTTACATTTTTATGTTCTTTTAAAAATCTAAAACTTCAAAGAACTACATTATTATCAAGAGGAATGTAGACAAATTATTAATTAACAAATTGCTAATATAAAGAAACTAGTGCAGCGTAAACACAAGAAAAAAATTGAAGGACATGTATTTGTTTAGAGCCTTTTTCATATAAGCGTATAAATAATAACATAACCTTTAGTTTAGCTTTTCAAAACTTAATGATATCATAGCAAAAACATAACGACATACAATAAATAAATAAATAAATAAAAAATAAAAATAAAATTGAAAATAAAAAAAATGACATAAGAGGAACCCGATTCGGGAGAAAGACGTTCGTTGTCACCGACAAAAGAGTTGAGATCTTATAGATGGCAAGTTCGATAGTAGTTCCTTTAATGTACACTGCGAAAAAAAAGGGACAGTTCTATAGCTCCCGTTCTACTGGGCCGATTAACGAAATTCCAATTGCGTTTTCCATGTCTCGAAAGCGCGACTTAGGATATGTATTAGATTCACATATAGCATTCTTCTAATATAGGTATTTTGGCACAAAATCGGAATTTTCCTGGAATGACATGAATGTTTTTATATATTTCGATTCTACGAACCAAATTATGCAGAACTGCCAAGTTTTGTAAACATCGCACTAGTAGTTTTTAAAACATTCGATCTCAAACTTTTAGTTCCTGAATGTTAATTCAATTTGATATATATCTATTAATATCGTTTTTCTTATTACACTTATTTGATTCCTTCTTTCACAGTTCGAAATGTTGGTTCTTTCCAAATAAAAGTCGATCTTACAGCGAATTCTCTAGAATCAGTAACAGCACTAATTAAACAACTACAGTTCGCTTAAAACAACTAGTGAGCTGAGTTGTTTTAATTCGGCTTTTATAAGCTTCATTGTGCACGAGATCATTCTGGCATTTTCTTGATTGTTCTGGATAGCATAAACAATAAAAATATAGTTAAATAAATACAAAATCCATAAAAATACATATATATGATATATCTATATCTATATATCAAGAGAATATATCTCTTGATTCTAATATTTGAGGATATTAATTCCTCATCGGTGTTGTTTACTTCTTTATGTAATTTATGAGGTGAAGCATTATCGTAATATTTAAAGAAAAGACACTCGGATAAGGATTACCATCCTTTCACAAGCAGAATGGCAGAAAATGGATTCTTTTCCTTTCTTCGGAAAATTACACTTAGTGATGTTGTTAAAATATATTGATTACCATTTGCTTCATCTAATGCTGCCATTTGCGAAGTCGTTACTGATTAGAAGTCAGATATTTTATTTACTTCTTGTTTTGAATCTACCAAAATCGTACTAACGTTACCTCCTAAACAGAGGGATCGCCTTATTCGGTACATTAATTAACGATGTTGGATACAGTATCGTTGAGCCCGAGTTTAAATCAAGGAAAAAGGGTTGGATATTTGCAAGTGAAGAGTGTAGATTTATGTGTATTATGGGAGCAAGAAGAAAGTTCTAGCCAGCCAAACGTTCTCTCGAGTAACTTAGTAGTAAGGCAAAAGCTATGTGGTAACCTTGGGTTAGTCCTCCGAGTTGTTCTCGATCAAAACTGGGGAGGAAACCTCCAGTTATCAAGGTGGAACGACACCTGTAAAAGCTATGTTGAACTTCGGGTGTCCTGCCCACTTATTCCTGTCTTTCTTAGTCACAGGACAGTTATTTTCGCAGAGAATGTTCTAAGTAAAATTGCTTCATAAGTATGAAGAAAAAACCTTGAACACCCAAGCAGTTAGACGTTTCTCCAGGATTCGAACCTGGATGAAACTGCTGCATGTATCGGACTTCTAAAATTCGCATAATGTTCAGGAAATTTCATTGCTCCCGCTACATTTTTAAAGAATTTTACTTATTTCAGATCATAATTTGGAAATAAATACGCATTTTCAAATTTAACAGAATGCAATGTGCATGGGTGAAATAGATATGCTGATATTTATTTTGAATTAAGAAAAGTATTAGCTTATTTAGTTTTAAATGTACTGATTATTACGGGGTTTTACATCTACCCTGCCATAATAAGTACATTTAGAATGAAAATATGAATCACGTGTACCGCGCATGAGTGTAGGCTAGTTTAAATAATTTAATGAAGTAGCTTGATTTTTTTTGCTATCATTGAACAAGATGTCATAATATACATAAAAGTTCTCCAATGTTGTAGCGCGAACCTTTATTTTATGGAAAAACATTATATCTAGAAGTTTTAATGCTATGGCTTGTCTCAGATATGTAAATGCAGCCATATTTTGAAATTATTGCTATGACGGTATCTTTAATAGTCCATTTACTGGACACAGTTTAGTTATGGTATATTGTGATTTCGCTCAATGCCTGATATAGAATTCTTACAGTACAAAAGGTTTATGCTAGATTTAATTGAATACATTTATTTGCACCTTAAATCTTTTTATAGTTATAAAATCATTTAAACTAGTCAGCCATTTATTTATTTTGCAGATGGAATATTATAAAAAAATCTGATGTGTACACCACATGACTTCCTTGTACGGAATATTAAATTATACGCAATTTTCCCGCATTTCATTTAAACATATTGAAGTAACAGTTAACGAATTTTCAATTAAATGTACTTCGTAGATAGCGCATAAACCAAAACAGAATAAATGCACTCTTTAAATTTCACTATATTTATTTACCATAGCCACACTTCGGCGCTAGGTTCACTTAACAGCGTTACATCTCATTCATTTTGAAACTCAGAGTGAGGAAAAATTATAACATCTGAAGAATTGGAATAGAAATTTCTAGATATTTTGTTCTCCCGATGAGGAGGGACCTGTAGGTGCCCTCGAAATCGATTGAGTGTTTTAGTAAATGTACGCCAAATACAAGGTTGTTTCAGCGATTTTGATCTGAAGAAATTACCACAAGTTCTATTCAAATACTATAACAAATCTATAAAGCAAAATAAATTAAAATAAATAATACGGGAACAGTTTTTCACAGACGATTCAGCGCCGCTTACCGAATGCGCATGCGTTATGAATTAATTCAGTCCTCACTTCGCGGTAAGGGAAAATACATAAAAGTTCAAAATATTTTCATTAAAAATTGAAAAATATAGAAAAACATAAAACACCAAGTACAGTTAAAACAATTAAAGAAACAGCTTTTTCAATTAAAACTACGAATTGTAGACAAAAAACCAGCTAATAACTTACATGATAATTCCAGAATGAATTAAGCATAATTTAATTCGCTATAATAAAAGAAGACGTTACTTTGTTGTTGCGTAGCTTAGTTTTAGAGATTGGCAACAAATCCGCTACTCTGCTAGGCTTCGAATATAAACAAATATGTCCGGTATCATAACCAAAAATTAGGCTTAGCCGCACTTAGCCTGTTGACAATTCCACAATTATTGCGTGCAGGTTAACTAAGGGCAGAAAAACCTTAACCGAAGGATTAGAACAACATAATTCAATCATTTGTAAATAAAAAAGTGCACAGTTTACAAACTTATAAGAACAAAGAAACTGAGCTCACTGAGCCGAGTAACAGAGTGGACACATATATATATATAGCTCCTCGTTTTTGAGTTATGCGAGATACATACATACATATATACGCACAGACGCTACAAAAAAAAAAACTCTTCAGAATCCATTTTAAATCCACTTTTTAATTATTTTTGGGGAAACGAGTCTTTTATTCTGTTCTTACATACGGATGTCACTCCAAAACATCATTAAATTGCATTCGATAGCTGTCAAAATAGATATTTTCATTGAAATAGGGTACCCGAAATTTTTCGCGATTACAATACTTACTTTTCACTTCGCACCAGGAAGTAACAGGAATTAAATTTCCTTTAGTTACAAGTTTATTAGTTACAGAGATCTACATGTGCTTATAGCCAGTCTTACAATATATTCTAAACACTGCATATATGCATAAATAAGACTCATACATAGTATGATATTTTATCATCTGATATAATAGCATATTGAAAAAATAAGAGATAAGCTTCATGTGGTAAGTCTTTGTATTAAAGCACAGTTTTTCGCACATTAAAGAAATGACTTTAATTTTACGTATTGAACTAGGTAAAATGAGAGAATAATTACATAATAAACTGAAAGTCAAAAATTTGTTAAACTGCAATAATTAGTATAAAAGCTTAAAGTGTTTGTATATAATAAATACCCCCTTCTTTAATTAAATATTCTGCTGATGGAGCAGGATAATTAATCCAGATTCAATGCATTTATTTCTCAACTGCTTTAGAATTGATTTCACTCTAATTTTAAGTGTATAGTAATTATCAGTATCGAAATCCAGTTTTCATTAGGTTTTAATATTTCATGAGTTGGCTTGATCCAAACACACCGAAGTTAATTTAAAGCTGCTAAAATCCGTTTTCCAATAGAGGAACTTCCAGCTTTCAGTTATCGGATTGCTATTAAATCGGAAAAGGATAAAGTGAGTTGTTTTCGTAGTGTTCCGTAATCTGAACAGAATAAGTTTTCGTGGAATTCCCGTTTGAGTAAAGAAGGAATATATCAAGAAAATTGATATAATATGCTTTAGCTTGACCTCATAATTTGTATAGCCTTCTGCACTTGAAAAGAAAGCATAATGTTTATAAAACGTTATCTACACTAGTGAAATAAATTAAGAGAATTTTCATATTTGATCTATGATCTCCAGAACTACTGGACAGATTTTAATAAAATTTGGTGTGAATATAGGTTGATATAATACAAACAAAATAAACATTCAACAGTTATAATAGACACATGTTCGCCTGTAACACTCATGGGAGTCAGAAGGTCCGAAACAGCGATTGCAGAAGATACAAAAGAAATGGGTTAATAGGGGGTATGGTCCCCTCTTACAGCCATACAGACCTCGCAGCGTGATGTCATACTGGAAATAAGGCAGTTTATCAGTGCCTGTGATAACTGGTGCCATTCATTCAGCAACACTGTTTTCAGTTCTTGGATGGTTTTCGGAGGGGTGTTGCGAGTTGCAATTGCCCTCCTCAATGCGTCCCAGACATGTTCTATATGCTTGAACTCTAGAGTCTTGGCTGGCCAATCCATCCGGCGAATATGCTCACTCTCGAGAAATTCGTCGACCATAAGAGCTTTATATGGCCTCGCGTTATCGTCCTGTAAGATGAACTTGTGGCCCACTGCACCCCTGAAAAATAGAAAATAAGGCTCCAAGACCTGATCCCTATACTTCACAATAGTCACAGAGCCTCTGTCAAAGACGTGGAGAGGTATGCGGCCATCCAACATGATGCCTGCCCAAACCATTACACCACTACCGCCATAATTGTTGATTTCGCGGACATTGGAGGGTAGGTAGCGGGTCCCTGGCTCTATCCATATGAAAGTACGGTGAGAATTGGTGTTTAGGCTAAAACGGGACTCGTCGGGGAACAGAACGGTCATCCACTGCTCCATACTCCAATAATCACTACGCTTACTGCACCATGCTAATCGGACTCTCTTGTCCGTAGACGTGAGTGGGTCTTCACGGCCGGTCTTCTGGCAAACAACCCCTCTCTCATTCAGTCTTTTGGAAACAAAAAAGTCTTGTTACACGGGTTCCTGTGGCTGCGTACAGGCCCCGAGAGAGCTGAGAAGCTGTAGCTTCTCTGCTACGTTTCGCTAAAATGGACAAATAGCGATCTTGTCTGGCCGTGATGGCTCTTGGACGACTTGCCCAGGGTTTCTCTCGATGGATCCAGTATCCTGGAACTATTTCCATAGGTTACACACGACGCTGGGTGTTAAACTGAACTCTCTGCATATCTGGAATTGCGAGTGTCCTGCCTACGCCTCTAGCTCTGCAAGTCGCCACCTCATTCCATCATCTAAACGTTGGTGGTTACTCATTTTTACTGTTCTGATGTGAATTTAACCGATTGCTGCAAGATAACACCAAGAAATTCGCCGAGATGTGCTAGCGAACGCAATTCGTCTTACCCTCCACGAGCTTATAAAGCCTGTTTTAATTCTGGCTCCTCCTACACACACTTGTACGCTTACGTGTTTGCTGTACAAGATTTGCATTTTTATCTAGAAGCAGGGATTTTTCCTTCAGTTCAGTTCTTTTCATGCAATTCCATAAAATATGCAAATTCTCTTAATTTATTTTCCCAGTGTATAATTTGAGAAAATTTAGCACTAAATCAAAATTAATTTGTCATTGATTTTATAAGTCACGGGCAAAAAAAAAAAAAAAAAACCAATCATTTAACTGAAGATAGCTAGGAATGACTGAAAATGTATATCTTTAATACTTCCTCCCATCTTCATTTTGCCCTTTCGTTCTCCTTTTCTTAGGGTCACAAAGCCCAGCTGCCAACTCGAAGAGCTGTGGCTTGAATCCTGGGGAAAGAACAGTTAATTTCTCCTCTTTCCTGGTCCATAAAAACACAATAGTCTATACAAAATTATGTTAAACAACAAGCGCCTGTCTGTTGTTTAAGGTAGAGAATAATGTGGAGGTAGTGGCAAATGCTTAAATAGACGTACACGCGACTTGTTGCTACGTCTGAGATGAAACAGAATATAAGAAGGGTGTAAAAGAACCTTTTATTCCGAACTCAAGGGGATATAATGGAAGGCAGTTCATATCCTTATACACCAGCCAGCACTTACGGAGTGACTCAAAGTGACAGAAATTTAAAATTGAATAAAGCGCCAGTTGGCTCAAACCTAAACCTGACAAGCACTGCTGGAAAGAATAAAGCAAAGCTGAAGACAGGAACGCTATCGTAGGAATTCAGCTAATAATGTGGCCTTCCAGGCGGAACACGGTCTGGTCAAACAATACAAAACTCTCCTATTAGAGATAGCATTTAAACTAGCTCTTTCTACCTCACTTGAATGCCTTGTAAAA
Source organism: Stegodyphus mimosarum (assembly GCA_000611955.2). Taxonomy (NCBI): domain Eukaryota; kingdom Metazoa; phylum Arthropoda; class Arachnida; order Araneae; family Eresidae; genus Stegodyphus; species Stegodyphus mimosarum. Next base: position 112,506 of record KK117204.1, read on the forward strand.
TAAAAATTAGAATTCTGGCAGGAAAACGGAAAGGGAGAATGCCAGTAAAGATATTTCATATAAAATAACTTAGATAAAAATAAATAAACACTTAAAAATGTTTAATTAGTACATGGGAACAATATAGGTTCAATTTATAATGAGTTAATAACGTTTAGATAATTGAGAATCTTATATTTACAACGTACATCCTTTATATTAAATATTTGGTACGATAACTCTTCACTATGTGGACTCGTCTGATTGACCTTTTTGATTCTTCCCAGTCATCTCAAGCCTGTGTGATTGGAAGGGGATGCCTGATGTTTAAAATTCCTAGCTAGCATAAGTGATTAGTATTTCAATCTAGCAACTAGAAGATCCAAGTTTCTATTCCAGAGGAGACACAAATGATGGTTTCATCTTCCTGCGTCGAAACTGTTATGTATTACTTATTTCAGTTGTGATTTAAGTTGTTTTAAAGGTAATGTTTTAATTTATTTTGCTTCAGACTTAAAGTTTAATTTGTTTTTAATTTTTTGTAGTTGAACTTAAGTTTCTTTGGTTTGTTTAAAAGTAATTGTAGTCATTTAATTTGTTCTGTTGACAGTTTTGGTTAACGCTGATTTTAAGTTGCTTGTGTAATTAATTTTTCTTCTTTACTTTTGGTTGGTTAACTATTTAAATTCTGTTTAGTTTTATTTTTCTTAACTTTGGTTGTTAATGTTAAGCTCTTGATAAGTTGATCCTTAAGGTCAATCTTTTTAAAGATTTGTTACACAAGTTGGTGTTTTAAAGTTTAATTTAAGTTTTAATTTCTATTATGCCTCCTTTTCTGCTAAATTTGGGATCCATATTTTCTGACTTTGGTGGTCGTTTTGGTGTTGTGGAGAATATATAAAAATTTTCATACTTGATTATTGTATTTTAACTGAAGTAATTTTTATTTCCTTACTATGGTGGTCGTGTTTGGTGTCGGAATAAACCCGAGAAAATTATCTGTGAAATTATTATATTTTTATTTAAGTACTTATCAGTATTGAAGTTAATTTGTTGTAAATTCTATAATTAACTCTTATCCCTTCGAAACTTTCAAATTCAGTCCGTTGCCCTTCCAAATTGATTTATTTACTTGTTTTCGATTTCTTCGCCCGCTAGACGGTAATCTGTGAAACCTCTGTCAACATTAGTAAAAATTGCACCCTGCGGAGAGGCTAGTTTCTACATTGCTAACTCTGCCGCAGGGTCAGGGGGGCGGGATGTTTTTGTTTACTCGCAGGCTTTTCCTATGCTGGAATGGGACCCCTCGTCGAGGCTAGCAGCGATTCTTCGCCAATTGAGGAAGCTCTTTCTATGTGGAGTTGCACCTTCCTGCGTGTTTTTCCCTTGGGGTTTGCCGGGCTGTTGGCGGTTTTCTTACCATCAAAAATCGCCAATCGAGCGGTCTTGGCGTTTTGAGTAAAAAGGCTTGGGAGCTGGCGTCGGAGAGGACTGACGGGAGATTGACATGCAGCCATTTTGACGGAAGGAGACGGAGCTGAAAGCGTCAGCGTTATCAGAGAAACATCGATGTCGGAAGAAATAGACGACGACATGCAGGACTGACGGGAGACTGACATGCAGCCATTTTGACGGAAGGAGACGGAGCTGAAAGCGTCAGCGTTATCAGAGAAACATCGATGTCGGAAGAAATAGACGAGAGAAGGATATTAAGGAGGGCGACGAAAATGTCCAAACTTAACTAATATATATATTTTTTTCTCTCCTTCTAGAAAAGAAAGAAACCCTATCTACAATGTATTTCTCCGCAATAATTTCACTGTTTGGAACGTCAAATTGTGTGGCGCAGTGATGTTGGCCGAAGTTTGTTTGTCGACTGTATCTACAATGTTAAATTCCCTGTTTGGATGGGTATGAGCATACTTTTTATATTTTCCACTTCACCGCCACCATGTAAAATTCTGTATTAATTCAGTATTATCTTAATAAATTCCAGATTTAATTTTAACTTTCTTGTAATGTTTTCACTTTAATTTAGAACACTGGACCAGTCTTTATGTTAACACAACGCATATTTAATTATTCTGTTGGGGCTCTTGGTCACTATTTACGATTGAATTGAACACTATTTTTACAGTATATATTGTGTTTATCATGTTGTCACAAACTTTACACATTCATGTTATTGAGAATTGTTTATCCAAATATTGACTTATCATTTGGTATTGAACTTAAAACCTATACACAAACTCTTAAGAATTAAAAGCTCCAACAAAACTATGGTAGGCTTTACGCCGTATAATTTTGGTGCAGCTTCAACTACTTAGAAATGGAAGTATATGTATATTAGAACTCACGAGACGGAATAAAGTGAAGTTTCATTTCAGTTATAATAAACATCTTCCAAAACGAAACATTTCGTTTTAAGATTTGGCGTAGGTTGAAATTTCATGTGACTAAAATCGAACACCAATACGAAAAAGAAAAGAAGCATAAGGCTTAGACATAAAACCATTTGTCAAAACACGACCGGAAATAGTAGTTGTTATCTCTTATCTTCTTGATGTCGAATCAGGTTCCAGACTAGTTCCATCAATTTCCATTGTGGTCAATAAGAGAAAGGTACTACTTATCGCTGGTCAAATACCTTGGTCACCTTTTAGATACGTGTCACTACGGGTCTGCTTATCTTCGACCCAATTTTTATACAAAATACTTTGGTGTAAACCATATCTGTTTAAAACGTTCTTTGTTCGAGAGATATTTAGGTTTAATCTTAAAAATTATAGCTCAGTTCTTTAAAAACATAAAGGTACAAACTTTTTAAAAAAATTTTAGCAACACTCCACAACTTTGTAGGGACATAGATTCATTCCAATAGCTCTGATTTACTCATTTTAATGCTCTTCCGCGCAATTATTGAACTCTAAACACTAAGAAAATAAACAATGCGCAAAATTTAACCAAAACAGCGGCATTTTACAAAACAAAGTATGCTTTAACGCTTGTTGTTGTTCTTTCACATGAAAAGCAATAAACCATTTTTGGCTTGTGTATAATATGTAGTGTGTAAAATATGTAGTGATGGTATCTTGGTTGTTTTCAGACTTCAGTGAGTTTTCGTTCGAACTGCTAACCTCGTGTCTTTTTCACCCTAATTAAGCTTCTTCACAAGTTTTTGATTGGAAAATAATGTGTTGATTGCACAGGAAAACCAAGATTTGTTTTTGAGGCATAAAACGATAAAAATGTTAATGATTTTTGTCTTTGATACTCTGAGGTAGAATTTGACACAAACAGTCATCCACAGTGTCATAAAAATGTCATTTGCTGTTTTTCTTCACTTTTCACATTAATCCGAAGACAATGTCTTCACCTCTGGCTTATGTGTTTTTCTTAAAGACACTCTGAAATTTCACTGTGGCTTTACGTGAGCTGATGCCAAAATACAGCATATAACTCTACTGTCAAACTAAAATATCACCATTGTTTGAAATGTACTGTTTCCTGGATAAACAGAAATGAGGGTTCAGCAATTTCTTAATACATCAGTGTGACTGGATAACAGACAAATATTTTCATAATACAAAATACCATGTCTAAACTATGCTGAATTAAATAAAAAATTTTATCTTTCCTAATCAGTTTAAATCACAATGTTCAGCGTAATTTAATGTTTTATAATATACAGAATTTGTTTTATTAATATTAAGTTATTTATTTTATTTCTTTCATGCGGCTGAGGAAAACATTTGTAGGAATTGTACAAAATTTGCTTACAGTTTCGCAGAATAATCGTTTAGATATTTTTTAGAGCTTTTATACCTCAGAAATGAATTTTCTGCATTTTTCTATTGGCTATTTTACTGTCATTCATTACAATTGCAACTGTTATTTTTATTTCAGTGATGGGATTAACAGACTTCCAAAACTACACGATATTGATATTTATTTTAAAATTAACTTGTTTCAAATGTAGTCTGATGTTAAAATAATCGGGGTGTATAATGGCACTGCTGTATTTATTAATATCTAATAATGATTAAGTTAATAATAATCGTTTTGTCTACATTGAATTCTAAAAACTTTATTTAAGGAACTAACCGTTCATGAACATTAATGTAGATATCCAGTTATATAAACTTTAGTTCGCTTCAAGCAACATTGATTGCAAGATAGCATTTGCAAAATGCTTCTGTACAAATTCAGGATTCTAAACCGTTTTCAATGTAGCATGAGTCAAGTTCGGGAAACTAAATTGCGCAGCATTTGTAGTGGTGGAGCTTAATTTGGGCAGAAAAAAAACTATTGCTATTTCTTTAAGCTATTTCTATTCTAACTGAGGTTGTTTTCTTTTTGAATAAACATTTACTATCAAGTTCACTGTTATCATAAAGGATGGCGATACTTTGCCTACACTTTTCCGTTTCAAAAGAGGAAAAGGTGGGGAATATCAGCTTGATATTTTTCTCGAATTATATACCAAACATATTTTGTTTTGCAATGCTTAATTCAGAATTCGATAAGGAGTACCTTTTAGGTTCTTCTAATTCAAACATCAATATTTCTTGCCCAAGAATATGATGTTAGGAAAACGATGAAGAAAATTATTCTTTTTCGTGTAGAACTCATATGTCAATACTGGAAAATATTTAATAATGGCAGTTAGAATAATTGGATAACATTCTTGTTACCCATCAAGGTTTCCATTTCGTAAATACAAAGTAGGTTGATATATCTAATTTCACACAAGAAAGTATAATTTATTTATTTATTTTTTGCTGGATTCTGATGATACTTTGATTAAACAATCATGACAGAAACTAATAGTTGTACAAAACAATGCATTCAAAGCAAAACACTAAAGCTAAAAAGCAGATTAAAAGAAATAGCTTCCAACAAACCACAGCGAAATTTAAATATTTCACGTACTAAACATTTTAAAGGTATTGTACTAGAACAAGACGTAAAGACACTTTGTCGGAAAAAAAAGTGCCTTAAACTCCATTTTTCCACAAGTTATTGTGAACTATGAAAGGTTTCAGTCTAAAATTAGATACCTGCATCTTGTGAACAATGAAGAAGTGGACCTAGAAATATACTCTATTACAAAACGTAATAAATTTAGTCCATGCTTGAACTTCTCAGTAAATACTCATCTATTGTACGTTTCAGATTTCAATGTCTCTGTAAATGAGAATTTTATGGTGTGTAAGGTTAGAATGAAATGAGTCAAATACGAACCACTAAAATGATGTAAGTTTGCTATAAAGATATTAAGGTATAAAGGAATATTCATGAGAGTGAGAAGACCTTTATTTGAAATGCTTTTAAATTCAATTTTTTTTTGGTTCAGCCAAAATTGTGTTACTTTTGTAATCTTCATTCCAAGTAAACCCAAATGATTAATAAGTTTCATTACATTTTTTATAAACAATTTTTCTTTTCTTTTCAATATTCTTAGTTCTAAAAGATTGTCCTTGGTCCATCACCTGTGCATCATCACATTTCCGCTTAATTAATCCTAGCCATTTTTCCATTTTGAAAATCTAGGTTTGTTTTATTATTTTTTTCACAAATATTTAAATGCACAGACAGAAATCGTGGCAACATAAAGTGTAGACATGCTAATAAATCAATTAATTCTAAAACAATTAATCAGCTAATATAATCTTTTTGTAGGAACCTGCTTTTATTCCGATTAAATACAACGCCCATTTCTATTACTCCTTTTAATAACATCATTTATGACAAATTTTGTTATGTCTATGGCTAAAAAAATAGTTGTGAAAACAAGAACGGATTATTTTGCTAAAGCCTATGAGCGGCTATTGACCTGGAACAAAGTTCAGATTGCTTAAAGTTACAAGTGTTAGGGAAAAAACTTAAACAGGATGCTCGGATATTTAATTTTTGAATTTAATAGTTAAAAACATTTTGTTTGTTTACTTACCACTGGTTAAGAATCGTTGGTTTAGACCGTTTAAATATATGAGAGAATGTTTTGAAGAATACAGTAATACAAAGAATGTAACAATAAATCTCGAGAATTAAATAATAATAAGAATAGCAAAAATCTAAATAATTGATTGAAAGTGGTCATGCTATTCAAAAATTATGTAATAAAAGATAAATTGTTTTAGCATATTTTAAACTCTAAGCTGTAAATATTAAATAGTGCAATATGTTTGACGACCTATAAAAGCTCGTCATTGAAAAAAGATCCAAATACTGGTGGCACTAGAGGCCGAAGTGCACTTGTCTAACGGTACAATATTTTATTCTCCAAGCTCACTTGCCATCCATCTTCAAGGACATACAAACAGAGCTTGCTCAATTACAGTTTTTGTTGCCACTGGAGTGTGATGGAAAGGTAAGCAACACAGAGCAAAAAATACCAGATCTCTATACAGCGAGAGAAAATGAAGAAACATACCGCGGCACTCTATCGTATATTTTAAAATGTAACAAAAGGCGAAAATTATCATCTTCAAAGATGATTTTTAAGAATAGAGATAGCGAATTTACCACTCTCACTTAAAGGTGATGCCACTAAATAGCGACAGCGTGTTTGTTTGTTCAGAAAAGAGGAAAATATAGTGTGATGTTACTGGTCCAATATTGCAACTGATTTTTTATTCCGGAAAAGAAGATTTTAAATATATGATTAATATGATGGAAAGAAAAGTAAGAAACCGGGTTAAAAATTTCCACATTCTGAATCTAGTTCGATATTTAAAAATTTACTATACACATAAATAGAAATAAATGTGCAAATTCCGAACATATTTTCTTGCTTTTACCGATTAGTCAGCGGTCAAAATTAAGAATATTAAAGCAACTAACTAATGGAACGAACCAGTAACAGTGCTGAAGTTAATTTTCAACAGCTCTTAATCAATTTTAAGGTTTAATTAAATTGACTTCGTGTACCTCATTATATATCCGACCATTGCTTGAGCAGCTACGATTAAGAATTCATTTATTTAGATTAAGATTTTATTTTACTTAGATTAGGAATTCATTTATTTTAAGATTTTATTTTGGTTAAATTTAGTCAAAGCTTCATAATAATATCATTTGTTAAAATGATGATCTAATTTATTTACTGAAAGTGTTTTAAAGTGCTTTTTGAAAGTAAATGCAGTTTCTGAAATTTCGAAAGACATTTAATGTGGAGCAATCGATATCATAACAAACACCACAAAACTGAGGAACAAATAAGAAATAAATAAATATTTACTTTAGCATATTCAGTTTTGAGAAGCAAGGTAAAGCATTAAATAAAGTAGAAGAAATAATGCATTTGTCAAACTTAATATTATAGTTATCAGTAGAATTTTACTTAACTTTATCCGAACACTATTTTCAATGTCAAGGCCATTAATGTCAGCCATGCTTGCTATTAATATACTTTCACGTTTTTAAATGTTTTGTTGTTTCAATAAAAGGAAAAAATGTGGTTAGTGAATCTACACTGAATTCATAAATGTCCTTAGTTGGTTTATTGATGCTACGATTCATCTTTTGGCATTTTTAAAGTTAAAAAAAACCAATGCAAATATTTTGTGAAAAATACGAAATATAAGTAATTACCTGTTCTCAGGTATCTACACTTCTATTTAAAAGCATTTTGTATTCATTACAAAAAATAATACACAGAACAATTGACTCCTGTAGGACAAAATTTGATCGAGATATTAGGTAGTGAGGTCATTTAAGGCAGGAAAAATCAACCTCCTCGGATTGTAAGGATTTTAAGTTCACTAACATTTATTTTACTTTAAAATTTTACTATCATCTCTTATTTTCCACTTCCGGCCAGAATTAACGCGTGAATATGTTTATACAAATTGTACTTGCTAACGCTTTGTACTTATTGTAATTGTACTTGCATAAGTTGTGGCTTTTTCCCAAGAGGTAGAAGGAGAGAGAGCCCTCTTGCTACGAGGCTTCACGGGAGCTTGCCATCAGTTACTGTCCGCCTTTAAGGTCAGAGGTTTTAATCCTCTTGAAAGTTAAAGACGTATTGTAGTTTTCCTCAGTTTGCGTATTACAGACGTAGTAAGGCCAGTGTTAGTATCAGTCATCTGCGTAAAATATTAAAAGTTAGCTCTTATTTATATTTTAGTTAGTTAATAGCTTTTAGTAAGCTCCCTGTTCCTACTCAGGACTCCAGTTAAGTTTGCAAAATAAACTAGAAGAAACAGTAGTCCTGATAGGATTAACCTAATTTATTTATTAACTGATACCACAATACAATTCAGAATGAAAACATTTGACTAAAATTTTTTAAACTAAATATTTGGATCAGTTTTTGTTGTGCCGTAGTCACGTTTTACTTCCTTGTACGAAGTAAAGGAAGTATTGTAACCACGAAAAATTCCGGGCATTATATTTTAAAGAAAATATTCATTTTGACCCCTATAGAAGGCAATTTAATATTGTTTTTGCGTGACATCTGTACGTAAAGACAGAATAAAGGACTCTTTTTTGTGAAACGAATTATAAAACTCCTTTAAAATGGATGAGGAGAGATATTTCTGGTGGCGTCTGCCCGTGCGTGCGTATGTATCTCGCGTAACTCATAAACGAGCAGCTTCAGAATGTTCACATTTTGTGTACAGGACTGCTGAAACATGTAGTTGTGAACCTCCCTTTTTGGTTTGCAATCGGCTGCACCAAATGTATATAAATATATATATACCCACTCTGTTATTCGGCTCAGTGAGCTCATTTTTATGTTTGTTATATGTTAGTAAATAGCGCATTTTTTTTTTTTTTGCTTTAAGAATGATTGAATTATGTTGTTCTTATTTTCCTGTTACCGTTTTTATGCCTTTAGTAAATTTGCATGCAATATTTGTAGAGATGTCAACAATATAAAAGTTGTATAAGTGGGGCTAAACCTAATTCTTTTATCATAGCAGCCATATTTGTTTACTATTGAAACTTAGCAAAATAGTGAATTATATCTTTCTGCACCTTCAGTGTCTTTTTGCGGAGTGACACTAAAAGGAAACTTTCAGTTTTCTTCACCGGAAAATCTGATTTTTTGCCTGCTGTCCGAATTGTTTGTTTTTCGCAGAAACTCTAATTTTAAATGTAAAAATTGTTTTAACTATGTTTGGTGTTTTTCTATAAATTTAAATTTTTAATATAGATATTTTTAGTTTTTATGTATTTTTGCTCTTATGTTTTATTCGTATAAGTTCGTTTGTTTTTTAAATCAGGATATAAACATAAATATGGCAATAATTTATGATGATATAATTTTCGGAAGGATTTTTCTATAATAATACAAATCTTTCTCTACCATTTATCGCTCTAATTTTTATAGCTTATTTTACGTATTTCCCTCAAGTGGCAAATCCGTCTTCTAAAAGCAGGAATTTTAAGCATGAAAAATAATAAGAAATTGTAAGAAAATTCCTCCGATGTATTTCATAAACATTATGGTATTTTGTAAGAATTATGGTGTTTTAGGTTACATATCTTGAATTCCCGAAGGATGCATTTGAAAACTTGTAGTATTTGGGTTAAAATTGTTTCAGGATGTAAACTTTAATCAATGGACGAGAATAAGATTGGAATTATTTTTAGTCCAAAGGGGCTTTGTCCCTGAAGGACTATTGTTTTCGTTTTGCGATTTTCCGTCGGGAACATTAAATGTCGGTTCACTTTTCAAATTGTTGCCAAGAAATATTGCAGCCCTGTATTGATTTAAAGAAATTAAATAATGAAGAATCTGCAGAAATGTACGTATGCTTATCGCATTGTGATAAAACGACGGTACGTAGAGTCATCGAATTTTGAATGACGAAATCCTGCTGCGAATATGGACATTTAGAAGCCCAAATTTGAAATTTGGAATTTGTTTTATTATTGATCTCATATTTTGTAAAACTTTAACGAATTTTCGATTAATAAACTCAAGGATTTCAAGGAGAGCAATGGCAACGTTGTACAGAAAAAACATTTTTATCTCCAGCGCGTGAGACTGTGTATAGGAAATTCCAGAGATATGCTCAGTTTAAAATTATTTTGCGATATTGTTCTTTAACTGAATTTTATGGTTTAAGTGCGAAGAATATGATATTTAATAATAAAGGTAACACACAAAATGTTAATCCATCCCCTTGGACATAATTTAAAATCTGAAACATTTCAGATTTTTTTGTTTCTTTTTTTATTTTATAATTGTCATACTTTTTAAAATTTTTAAGTTTTCTTTATTTTTTGAAATTTTAATAATAAGACATTCGAAGTGTTAAATTGTAAAATGAATTTTCAAAGTGCAAGTTGGTTGAAAAATTTTTGAGACAAGAAAACTTGGTACAAAACGCGGATAATTTATTATACGATCAAAATGCATTTAAAATACTGTCACGTGTAATTTTATGCAGTTAAATGAAAGCTTAACTTAAATATTCTCTGTTTTTTCCTATTTAAAATCTGAGTCGTTCTTCTTAATTATTAACAGAAAGGTTAATATTTCCTTGAAAATATTTTTAAAAGAATATGCGCGACAGAAGTAGGATATAAATTATGAAATTAAAATACATAAATTTCAAGAAGAATTTTATTTTTCATTTTTTACCGTTCCCGAATTTTCTTCGAGAGACTTATTTCTGGTAATTTTGCCTCACTGGTTTCGAGAGTAACTGCAAACCACAAGCCGAAATTTTCCTTCTTTAAAAATGAAACTACTTAAATTTCGCACTGCTGAACAGAATGCGAAATAACGAATATACCTTTTTCTTATTTGACGTCTGACAAAACTTCACCTCTCATACGCAAGTTTCTATAAAAGAGCCAGAGATTATGTAATTCAAGCTTTTCTAGGATTTGCAATTTTTAAAGGTTTAGGCCGCTAGTGGAGAAATATTTGCTCAAGGGAGTAAAAGAAATGCAATTTATGTTTCATGAATAAAAGATTTTTCAAAGACGTTGAAAATAAAATAAAACTTAAGATTCATTTTCAGTCAAACAGCATTTTGCTTAGTTGCAGATTTCCTGAATTTGTACTTCATCATTACGGCAACAAATTATAACACAAAAGCGTATGTATTATTGCGTTCGATTGTAATCAGTTTCCTCCACAGCAGAAAACTGGGAAGAAATTATCAATATTTCTCTCTCTTTTTATTCAGAACAGTACCATTTTGTACCGAGGAAAAAAGATAGATTTTCAAGCTAAATTACAAATATGAATATTGTAACCACTTTCTTTGCTCAAACTTTTAAAAAAACTAATGCATTAATATTTCCTAACATTTATTAACTATATCCTAATATATAATATCCTAATTAATTGTACTCTAACACTTTCGATATGTATCATTTCTTTTCATTATTACAAGACTAATTAATTATTTGATTTGAAGAATGCCTTCTAAATATCGTACTTAAAACTTTAAAGCCGCATTATATGTAAGCAAATTTATTTCTTTCAGACACTAAGAAATTCGAGGTAATGTTATAAGCTAGGTTATTTTATAATCTAGAAAATATAATACCTAAGCAAGGTTTCCGAAAAGTATTGTTACAAAAAGAAGGGATTATACACAGGTCTTTATTTCTGTACTATAGTTTTAGTTAAACGATTTCATTTACAAAGTTTCTGGGAATAAGGTACGGACTTTTACCAAAAATTGTAAGCACTAAGGAATGAGAGGGTCCTGTAAACAAATGATTAAAATCCACGAATGTCTTTTAGTGAATCCGACAGATTAGGACACCTACTTAACAGAATATTCATTAAACTTTAATTAATAACAAGAAAGTATATTTACATGAACATAGGTCACAGAATTGCTAAGAAATCACTTAACGCTGTTTCGGTTTAACGCTCTTTTATTTGAATTGTGGGATTTCCCGAAATTATACGCAGCGTTAGACCAAAGAACGTATATTTAAAGAAGGAGAGGTTCCATGGACGTAATGTAAAACAGTTTGCTATTACGCCGCTGGAAGGAGGAGGGAAAATTCTCCAAGGAAATTAAGGAACACGTGTTAAGAAGAAACGATCTCTGACAAAACGTTTCTTCTTTGACGTTTCACGATAATTTAAACTCGGATTTTCGTACCTTTTTTGCTTAAAATAACTAATCCATTAATTAATATACTTGGGCAAAAAGTATTTTCTTTTCTTTTAAAGTTTAAAGAAATTTAAAACGATATTCGTTTTATGAACTTGTGGGGTTTCACTTATTAATTCAATGTTCAATCTTTGAACCCCACAAACATTAACAAGCGAATAATCGCATAATAAGTGTGTGAACAAACACGTAAGACTTAAGAAGAGTTAACTATTCTTTATTTTTCAGAATAATTACAATCAAATCCTAACTTAGAGTATACAGCAAAGCCCTCATTTGGGCTTGAACTTAAATGAATAGGAAATTAAACTTAACTAAGCTTAACTAACTTAAGCTCTCAGGGTTCTAAGTAATTGGCCTTTAAATCTTAATAAATCGGCAAAACCAAACAAGGGCCTGAAGTGTGGCCGAGCGTAGCAGTATCTAAGAGAGACGTAGCCAAAAGGCAAACGCGAGCTAGTCAGGAAATCAGACTCTCTCTCTCTCGAAGTTGGTGAAACATCGACTTAAATAGTACTTTTACTCATTTGCATTCACTACGTTTCTGATTTTACTTTCTGGTAGAAAATTGTAAGCTGAAACTAGAATTGATAGGAGAGAAGCATAAACTTAAAATAACTGTTAATAAAATTAGGATAAACCTTACAAACTCTTGATAAACGTGACCTTCGAACTTCGACGCCAACTTCGAACTTTGGCGACAGATATTTCGCGCATGCGCAGCTGTTTCCCTCTACATTAGGAAAGGGCCACTCCTGCTGCGAAGAAGTTTTCCTTCTTAATATTACATATTCTTTGTTTAGGCTTCCTGATATCCAAAGCAGTTTATTTGTGTTTCTTCTTTCCTGCGGTGTTATACGAACATTTTGCTATCGTTTCAAACATCTGTTGACGTTTAAGTATAAATGTGTATAATATAACGATTGATATAGTGATAAATATTATGATTATGAGTTTTTATCGTGGGTAATAATGAAAAACACGAAAATAAAGAAACAAGAACAAGCATTTCACTAGAAGGTAAAATGCAAGTGATTAGAAAAGTAGATACTGGTGAACGTCAATTTCAAATTGGTGCTGAATTGAATTTGGCAACTTCAAGAATAATGACTATTCTTAAAATAAAGAAAACATACTGTCATCGCAACTGTAACTACGACTGGCTTTGCAACTAGAAATCTTCGTTCCAGAAATAATACAATAGAGGAAATGGAAAACTGACTATCTATATGGATTGACGATGAAATTGAATACAATATGCCATTAAGCCAATCTATTATAATGGAAAAAGCAAGAAGAATTTTTAATCACATTTAGGTTAATGCAAGTGACACAAGTGAAACTTTCATTGCAAGTGTCGAGGATAGTTTAATAGATTTAAATATCGAAATAATCTTCATAACATACAGATTACAGGAGAAGCAGCAAATGGTGGTACGAAAGCGGCGGCTGAACTCCCAGCGACACTATTGAACTCCCAGCGAACGATAATTGAACGAGGAAACTGTCCTCCAGAATTGGTTCTTAATGCTGATGAAACAGGCCCATTTTGGAAAAGAATGCCAAAACAAACATTTCTATCCCGTGCATCATTATTTAAAGCTGCAGAAGATTGCTTAACACTTCTACTAGGTGTTTATAAGCGGAGATTTCAAATTAAAACCACTGCTTGTTTAGCATTCCAAAAACCCAAGAGCGGTGAAAGGACTATTCAAATCAACTTTACCTGTAATTTGGGAGTCTAATAAAAAATCATGGATAACTATGAAAATTTCCCAAAATTAGTTCCTGAATATTTTTGCACGTTTGTTAAACGCTATTGCGAAATTAAAATACTTGAATCAAGAGCACTGCTTTTAATCGGCCGTCACCTGTCACTACTTTGAATTTACTCCAAGCCATCCGACGAATTTATCTGAGTAAATCAAAAGCACTACTTTTAATTTACTCAGAACTGTAAAGCATTACCTTTTGCGCGTACTAGTCCAAGCCATACGACGAATTTATCTGACTTAATAACATGCATTCCAGTCGAAGTGGTTTTCTTGCTGCCTAACACAACTGCCTTAATCCAACCAATGGATCACGGCGTTATATCAAATTTTAAGGCTTATTACCTTATTACCGAACATTTAGACAGCTGTTTGAAGAAACAGACGGAGAAGAGAAACAATCAATAAGAGAGTTTTGGAAAAACTACAATATCATGAATGCTGTAGAAAACATAAATGGTTCTTGGAATGAGGTAACAGAAAAATGTCTGAAAGGGGTGTGGAAGAACATTTGGGCAGATCTAAGAAAGGGTGGTGACACTGGATACTCTATCGATATGAATGAAATATTGTAAGAAATAGTGGAATTAGCAAAACAAATCGGTTTAGATGAGGTAAATGTGGAAGATGTCGAAGAAATAGAGCAAGAAACAGCAGCAAGTCTTTCTAATGATAAGCACAAGGTATTAGCGGACCAAGAAGAACACAAAAGTAATGAAAGTAGTGACTCGGAAGAAGAGCAAAAAGAATTTCAACAGCATTTCTGAAAACGAGTTTGACCACTATAACAGAAATTATGGACCAATTTATTGAAAATGACTCAAATTTTGACAGGAGTTCAAAAGTAAGACGGGGTGTTACGGAAATATATTGCTATATAACATAACTAAAGTGTCCTCGCTTGAGGCCAAACTTGAGCTAGATGACAACTGTTCCACTTATAGATATAAATCAAAATCTGAATTCATGATGACATTAAGTATCGCTTATCTTTTGCTTCTCTTGTAGCCATTCATCTGTCTGGATAGGAACTCTTCCCAAGATGGACGGATTTTTGCTTTCTGCACTCGTAGTATCCTCCTAGGACGTTGTACAACGTATGCCTAGAGTGGGAACTTCCTCTTCAGTGCTCTTTCCAAGAACATCTTGAATTTATATTGACGTTGGGGGAACTCTGCTCCTGCAGCTCTGTTCTGGTCTTATGGTACCAGACGTTAAATACTAACTGTTATAATTGAAACCTGAAATTAAATAATTTGCCTACAATAATATCATAACCAAAACTTCATTGCGTTGTGTATATCCTTTCCCCAAACTAACCCGAACAACCCCTAAGACCAAGCAGGAGTACTGGTGTTAAGAACATTACACAAGACATCATAAGAAAATACTCTGAATCAAATATATATA
>KK117204.1:127788-174534 GCA_000611955.2 Stegodyphus mimosarum
ATATATATATAACCAAGGATATTTATTGCAGCATTATAAGGAAGACACGCAATCTTTCAACTTAATTTCTAGATCTATGGTACCAGGGTGACAACTATTTAAAATAATGCATTTAGAATTAATAATATATATTGCTATTTTCAGATATGCACCGAGATGACATTAAACAAAAAATTACCTTAAAAATTAATATTAAATTTTCATAAGCAGTTATCAAACTCTACTGGCCAGCATCAAAAACACACAGAAAATTTTATGCATCACCGAGCATGGTGTCTTAAGTGATATTGATAAAGATTACTTAGTTCAAGAAATTTCTTAATTTACTCAGATAAAAATTACATACATCAATTTAGCAATCCCTTAGGCAGTTAGAAAATATTACATACTCATGTAGACCCGTTGGAGAAGAATGACTATATTTATTCCTACATTCAGTTACTCAATTAAGGTAAAGTAGAATTTAAATTTTTATTTTGTTCCTTAATTTGCAAAAAGTTACTTAATTTAAAAATTAATTCTCAACCAAAAGTAGTGACAACTTAAAAGTAAAGGTAAAAATTTAGATAAGTTAACAAATTTAATATCTGACTTAATTCATTATATAAATTTTACTTACAAACCAAGTTAAAGTTAAAAGGTCCTAAATAGAGTAATAGTGCAGCAGTTGCTTAATTAAACAGCCTGGATTTAAGATCCAGCAGAAAAACTTTTGACTAAAAGTTAAAATAGAATTTAATTAGAAATTAAATATACATATAATTACTCCTTACTTTAATAATTCATAACTGGAAAATTTTTCTTCAATTAATCAAATCAATTCAATATTTTAATTAGCCTTATTACTTAGGAAACATGTTCAAGGAAGTTAGGTTGAATGCTGTGCTAAAATTTCCGGTGAAAGGAACAATCAAAGGTTGAACTCCCTTGAAGGAAAGAATTTTGAAACTTAATTGAGCATCGCTAGTGACAATCTTGAACTTAAATGGAACAATCTCCAGACGAGCAGCCGTTTGAAGTTGAAGCCCGAAGCTGGGCGAGATTCTAACCCGCACGGAGCATCCTAGTAGGAAGATGGAGAAAAAGCATAGATGTTTCGAAGCGAGAAAACTGGACCTATAGACCGATGTGAAGAAGGTGGAAACTTGTAATTCTCGGAACTAGACCCATCCTGGCGAGTTGATGGTAGTACTCGGATCTAAGTGACCGATCAGGAAGAAGCCGGATAGCTGGATTCACTATGGTGTTCGCATTGATTCGATGAGAAAAAACAACATTCTAGACTCATACACGGGGATGGTAAAGTGCGGAGGAGTAGGCTTCACCAGATCTTCTTAGATGTACATCTTTATCTTATTCCTCATCCCCCTTAACTTGAAGCCAGCAAGACGTAAACATGTCCACTACCGGACACTCTGGGTCAACAACGGCTCTTTCAGAGGAAGAAAGCTACTAATCTTCTTACAGCTGCGAATCCGAGGCAAAAAGGCTGAGCATGGCCTTGCATGCCGATTTTAATCGTCCAGAATCCAGAATTTTCGAAAATCACAAAATTTGGCGAATTAGTATGCAAATCTCGCCAAACACAAAACAGTGCTGCGAAAACTTAGTTTTTCCTTCTACACACCAAAAAAAAATTCCACCCTCGCCACCCTCTTCGCCAACATAGAGGGGTTTGGGAAAGACTGCAACAACCCTACCACGCAACCGGATGCAGTACATGACCTTGGACGAATGAAGTGCTCGAATAAGACCCTTTTAGCAGAATAAATTTTTAGACACGAAATTCAACAATTTTAGCAATTAAATGGGCATAATTCTCCAACGGGGCGACGTACAGTCATGGAAGTAGATTCATAAGAAAGCTAAATTTTTTTATCTAAGAGGTATAAATTTCATCCATGTGAATAAAAAGGAAGTATTTTTCAATTTCAAATATTACGCAGAAACAACCGATTTCCCATTGTCTCCTTTTCCCGAAAGCTAATACTATCGAACGCGTAACGTAAGAATGAGAACACTGTTTAACTCGCATAAAAATAATTGATTCAATAACGTAAGCAATACAACTCGTGAAGAAAAATTTAGAATAAGCATAAATTAATGCATATAATTTACTCACTCAATAATTAATTAACAAATAAACTGCAATTAACTACACATTAATCCATAATTCTAAACTAACTAAAAATCGCTACATAACAGCTCGCTGCCTGATCTCTGGGAAGACCGTTAGAACTGATGGTTTTTCCCAGAATCATCTGTTGTTATTCGAGCCTGTACTCTGGTTCTTGCAATTGTCTGTTCAGGCTTTCGGGCTTAGAACTTGTCGTGAAGAACCGTCGTTGGTATTTTTTCTTAGAACCCTTTTAACTGAACCCTCAGCTGACGCTAGTTCTGTGTTTGTAGTTCTCTGGAACAATATTTAATCATAAATGTACCACTAAACATTTTATTTACACATCAGGAGCGAATTTGTTTATAATTACCGTATTTAATTGAATTCTAGGGATATTTTCTTGCCTTCGAAGTAATCTACCCTCTTACCTTTAGTACACTCTTATTAATTTAAATACACTACAGACGCAGAAAGCTGCATGTTAGGTCTGAGGCCATATCCTACAGTACGCGTACTGTCTGAAACCCTCCTGTTTTGAAATTTTACCGTCAACTCAAAGAAACTCTTGAGCATGCACGGTTCTCTTAACTCGGAGAAATCTTGAATCTGTGGTAACAGCCTACGCAAAATAATTTGAACCACCTCTGCATCAGGCCTCTTCCCATACAACGTATCAAAAATTTGAATTTTTCTTAGTATAATCTCGGACAATTCTTCCATCTTCAATTACTACTTACTCAAAATTTCCACGTCCAGTATGGCACTGTCTTTTACTAAGGTGAATGCTTTTACCTGGGCGGTTTTAAATAAATCGAACTTGTAGGTCTCACTTCCTGGTTAACCAAATAAAATTTTTTCAATGCGCTTTCTACCTGCTCAGAGCCTGTCCTCGTAATGCACTTGTAATGTCCTTGTAAACATTAGTAGCGATTGCTACTAATGTTTAATGAGTAAATGTTTGAACTTCTGATACTGGAAAAAGCAAACAGTATGAATTTGAATGTTCCAAAAGTCTTACCCTGCTTCTTTTATGAAAAATCACTGCGGGTTTCATTGATGCCCACATCTTATCCACAACGAAGCCAAATCCTTCTATGGTATTTGCTGGTGCCGGTAGATTCTGCGATGTTAAGTGGACCAGACTGAACGTAGGGTTTCTTTGAGTTATGGCTCTTGATTTTGTTCGAGCGCCACTGGTGAGTTTAACGTGATTAGCAATCATCCGATCAGTGTAAATATTGAAAATACGTGAGAGAAAATAAGTGATAACTGAAACTTAGGAAGGGCGTAAAAGAGCCTTTATTAAAACTAAATAAGAACAGAAGGAAACTTGGGCTTACAACTCGGCCAACCGCTTGTTGAGAGGTAATTTAAAGTGACAGTAAGTCAAATGCAAAATGCGATATAATAAATCAAATGTAATAAAAGTTCAAATAAATTAGTAGTCGAATGCTGCATAATATTTTAAACCCTAAGTTGGCTGAGAACTTTACGGGCATGAAATTCAATTATTGGCAATTATAATGCACATTCAAAGACAACTTCTATCTAAGACAGCAGACTAGTAACATGGCCACGAGAACACGCTCTGGCTTACAATCTAAAGACCTCACTTTAAATAAAATACACACGAATTGAATCTGCATTCTGGAGGGTGACAGTACAGATCCAGAACATAAAGTAACTGATTAGTTAAAATAAAATAACCCCACAAATCTAAACATTAGGAAAACATGTATGTGTATGTCTTGCTTTAAAAAACGGTTAATATTATTAACCACTTTGTTGCTTCGATCTGGTATGCATTGGATATGACCACATGCTAGACTGAAGATCGGTGGCTCAAGTGGCTAGTTGGAAAACTTTGCTATTAAAATCCAAGGTACCTATCAAGATGCCTACGGTTATGCAATTCAAACTTACACGAACCCTGTCTGCCCAAAGGTTTCCATGAGAAAACAATTTGAACTTCATACATTTAATTTACGCAATTTGTAAGTTAGTTTTTTGTTCTTGAGGTCATAAAAGATGCGCACATCGTAATAACAATGTGCACAAATAGCATATATGTTCATTTTCTTAATATTTTAGAAATGAGATGTGATAAATTTTATATATAAATAGAGAACAATACCTCTATTCTAACCAGAATTCGTGCTCTGAATGTTATAGTTGCTACATAGACGTTTCCACCTTGGCATCATGACTTCTCGTTTATTAAATGGAACATATAAAGGGATTAAACAAGGCTGTTTGCAAGCTGCTGTGGTTCGCATAGTCTTTTTAATAAATGGCCATACTTTAAGTATCCATTGCGTTATAGACACGACGTTTTAAATTAATGTTTTTCTCCAATTGGTAATTTTCCTGCCAACCAACTGTTTAAAATTCATTGCAAATTCCATGAAGGAATTATCGAAATGTTACAAGCCAAAGCATTTGCCTAATTAAATGTAACCTGCACTGTTGCTATATTATGATAGTGTTAATGAACATACTGTATTGTATTTGATGTGCAATACGATTTCGAAGATTAATTCATATTAATTAGTGGTCTAAAAGAATCCCTTTTGGGTTGAGAATCTGTGGGCTACAAGTTCCCCAGCTTCTTAACCTAAAAGAAATGGTATAATATGCAGGTTAGTCAGTCCTAAATCTTATAATATGCTGTGAATACTGAAAGCAGTATTTCCCTTACCACCCAGAGAATGTTATTAGGTATTTCGTTAAATTACCAAAAGGATGCCTGGGACACAGAATAC
Organism: Stegodyphus mimosarum; assembly: GCA_000611955.2. Lineage (NCBI taxonomy): Eukaryota > Metazoa > Arthropoda > Arachnida > Araneae > Eresidae > Stegodyphus > Stegodyphus mimosarum. The sequence continues at coordinate 132,670 of KK117204.1, forward strand.
AGTAAAACGGTTTTAAGTAAATGTAAAATCCTTTAGAATGAAATTTTGAACTTTTCTGCCTTTCCTGATGCTATTTTTTCAACAAACAGTTGCATTTAAAAACCTGTAAACAGTAGTGTACAAGATAGAAACTTGTTTTCAAACTGACGAGGTTTAAGACAATGACAACGAAATGTTTGATTTTGGAACTGAGAATCTTCTTTGATGTACTCTTACGTTTCTCAAGTACTGCATAATTTAACCCAGCAGACGGCACATTGTGGGATTGAATGTAATTTCCAAAAGCATGAGTCATTTATTCATTGCATAGAGACATCAGGATTTTGGATGCTGAGAGACGTGAAAAATGAGCAATTCCTCACCAGGACTCGAACCTCGGACCTCTCGAATACGCGCCGAGTGTGCTGGCCATTACCTCACCAAGGCGTGCTAAGAATGTGGGATAAATACCTTATAATTGTGATACCTGGAAAAGAATAGGTATTAACTTCTGCAATAAGGAATGCATCATGGTTCTGTATTATTATTAATAGTGTAGAAATTAAGAAAACGGATCGGATCAACTCATTGATCGCGACGTGGGTTGGAATCTTTTCATTGTTATAATGCTATTTTATATTTATCTAGAACAGTGATATTTTGCTACGAAAAATATTATGAAAATGCATAGATTAAAGGAAACGAGCATAAATATTAAAACTTCATTTCAAGTCATTACTTTCACGTGATTACGTTAAATTTCATTACGCAAATAATAAAATACCATATTTTCTGTCATATAAGTTGATACGTTAATATAAAAATTTATTACTCAAAGTGTAATCAAAATATACCTGGGTATAAAATTAATCACAGTGTCTACATATATGTACATTATTTCTATTATGAAGTTAATTGTTATATTTAATAACAGCGATTTATGCGTATTTATCATTCTAAATAAAATATTATGTAAATAAATATAAGTTTTCTTATAAAAATGGAAAACGAATAGTATTAGATACAAATTTCATGAAAAGAGAAAATAATAATGGATGCATGTGCTGTTGAAGCACGTTAAGAATTAATTTTTACAGACAAAGCACTTGCTTATTTGCTGACAAAACAATTGTTGATTTATCTTTAGGTCATAGTTAACTATTATCACCTGAAAGTAAATTTTCATTTATTTCCTTTCAATCATCTGCCGTGGTTAGTGCCTTATCTTATGCATTTTTTTCCACGTCTAAATTTACTAAAAATTTACTTTGACCTTTCGCTTTTCACAAAAGATCTTTATCTCTCTTCAAGGAAGACAGCTACTTCATTTAAAAAAAGATTTTCAGGTTTTGTGCTTTGAAAGATAAAAGAAATTAGATCACCGTCTATAAATAAATAAATGATTGATTGATAAGTCGGATATACCCAGAATCAGCTATTACTGAGATAAAATATAGGAACTAACGTACGCATTGCGTCAACGGACGTAGTCGTCGGAAAATGTGGTTCATTCCTTTAATCTAATGGAAGAGTTTTTTTAAAAAAAAATGTAATCCTTACATGCAAAATGAAGCAGAAAAGCAGACTAAAAGAATGCTAATAGAATAATTGAATAATTTTAATATGGTAAAAGAATACTAGAATCTTTTGTTTATAAAAAAAGGGACGACTTTTATGAAAAAACTATTTCTTATTTGCGTTATTAAAATTATAAGAACCTGTTACATGCAATCTATTCAAGCAATAAAACCACGGATGAACATGTAATATTCCTAACTACGTTGTCTGTTCTTAACGTAGCGGAACTTATTGAACTGTATAGGGACTTATCGCTCAGTCCGGGTGTGTAAACGATAAAGTCCAAATGAAAGTGCGTTGAAATAACCTATTATTCATTGTAAGAAATAATGACAGTCGGCTCTTTCTCGGACTTAAAGGATAGCCTCCACTTGGGCTTTAAACTCAAGATAAGAAAATAAGAAGCTAATCTATTGCTAAACTGACGTAGCCGAAGCAAAACACAATTACCTAACGTAGTTGGCCCATAATCAAATAGTCGGCGAATATCAGCAGGCCCGTAGACTACGGCCAAGCGTAGTAAACTTAACAGCAAAGTAGCCTGACAGCAAACACTCTCCACTAAGGACTCCTAAGCTGTTCTGCTGAAGTAAGCGAAACTTCCTTTATATATTCTTTTTACCTCATTTACATACAGCGCGATACTAAAAACTCATTTTGGCAGATAGTTGTACATGGGAAGGAAGAATTGAAAGGAAATAGTTTCAAAATTAAATGTTGTAGGGTTTCCCTTGTTTTGCATAACAGATTTATTTTAAGCTTTATACCTTTCCTGAACTCCTCAACTTCCCCTAGCATTTTTCCCCAGGATGTGAATTTTAAAGTAAAGTAAAGTGAGTATTTAACCGAGTGAATATCTGAGTTTATTCAGAACATATTTTTGCTATTCAGGCCATTGCTATCTCGCTGTTGTACTAGTAAACCTCTTGGCCATTTCGGATTATCGTCACGCCTGTTAGGGTTTTGTTGAGTCAACCTGTTGGACAATATCTAAAAGTGCTAATACATCACTATTCTAATTTAGAATTGAATTGATTTATATTCTACGTTTAAGTTTCACCTCTAGCTGACGGTGTTTTTGTAAAGCACGAATATCGTGCTTTCTGCTCTCTTTCTGAATTAATAAAGGTTTATTTTCTCCCTTCTTCTCTGTTGGTAATTAAATCACGCCTGTGCGAGAATTCGCCAGGTTCATTGTGGGATCTAATTTAGTTTATGTGGAATGACAGAGACAGATCTTGTAAAATATCTGTTCGAAAATTAAAATAACCCTTACAGATTATTATGTAGACCCTGCAACTCTGAACGACCCCCCGATCCTCAAAAATGAAGATAATTTCTTATTTAAATAAAGAAAGAAAATGCTTGAAGAATTTCGATCTTTGGGGAAATTTATTGCAAATTTGCAATATACTAATTGCACAAGTGTACAAATAACTGGACGACGTGTATCTTGTTTTCTGAGTGAGTCTTGCGTAAAATTTTTTCATTCGTTATTTCTAAGTAGTAAAAGTAAACAAAAAGTAGTTTTATATCCTTGAATATTCCAAATGTACTTCTACAAAACAACAATAAACAGAAGAAAATTACAGATCGTACGTAGATTTTCTTCTGTGTTGCTTGTGATTTTAAGAGACGAGAAAGAAGAAAGCTTCCCTAAAAAGGTCATATTGAACTTTTTACACTGTGCCCGTCCAGTTGTATTGAAATTCGCAAATAGGAAAGAATTGACATAACATTGTATTGTCTCTCTCTCGCTGAGTATTTTCTTGAAAAAGCAAGGTAAGTGTTTCCATGTTTTTCCAATCACCTGAGTACTTTCGCTGTCGGAAACCTGCGTTACAGCGGTCGAATTGGGAATATAAAGTCTCGACTGCAAGTCTCCTTATTTTTTTTCCTTTTTTATTGCTCAAACCCACTTATAGGACAGCGCAGGCAGCACAACCGAATGAGATTCAGACATGAATAATAGAAGCTTTTCTCTGCAGCTCCGAGTAGAAGAAGTGAGACTTATGCTCTGCAGTCAGAACGTTTTTTATCTTTGCTTTTATTTATTTTTTAACTTGATGTACGTGAAAGTATGAGAACAAAATCCTGTAATTGACTTCAGAGCCACGCGTATTAGCATACTATAGGGATTTCGTGCGCGGTATATTTTGCATCTTCTGAATAAAGGATGGAGATTTTACTTCCTTCTGAGGGATGGGAACCGGTGGCCGAGATAGTCTGAGATTGAGTTAAAGATTTTAGCTGATTCGATGGAATTCGTTTTAAAAATACTGTCCTTACCTCAGGTATACATTTCCTGAATAATTTAAATTCAATTAATGTTGCCATGCATTAAAGAAATACTAATTCTTTCATTTTCCACAAGCATTTACTACTTAAATGATGTTTCATTTTACTTACAGTTCAATAAGGCTCAGTGAACGTTTTATTTTTCGTATTAGTTGATGAAATCTCAGTTTTATCTATGAATTAAAAGTTAATTAACTTTCTGTAACTGAAAATTTAAGGATAACTTGCATATAAAAGCTTTTCTCTTGCAATAATACGTAGGGATTTATATTTATTTTAAATAAAAAGTTAAATTTAATTTGAAGTCCTTTTCTATAAGCCTTCGCTCCTCTAATTGTCATTGCCAGCATATTTAACACTAGAAGCGCCAGAGCAGTCATTTTGACTGTTTTCGTCATTTCACCGTGGATTCCTAAAATACCCTTTATCTTAAGAAGTCACAAATTTTTGGATTTTCCTAAAAAACATAAAAAAATATTGGTACCAAATATGAATCGAATAAGATTAAAATTAACGAAGATATTGTTCGTTGTACCTAAAAGCGCCATGAACAGTCATATTGACTGCTAGTAATACTAAAAGGTGCACGGAAGCAAAGGAGGTTTTGAACAATAAAGAAAATTGGACAAAATCTTTAGATGAGGTTGATGTTTTTGTTGCTATTATTTATGCAAGAGGAGCATATGGTTGCAGTGATATGGATTATGATTGTTTTGTGGAATAATATATGGAGTCCTCCTTTTTTTAGAGAAACAATGTTTCTCAATTGTTTTCGAGATAGTATGAAATATATAAGATTAGACTTTAAGTCAATTACGACAGAGCTTTTAGAAAGTGATAGGTTTGTACTTTTTTCAGGTATTTGGAAGAAATTTATTACGGAACTGTGCGATTTCCTATAACCCAGGAGAAATCTAGCTGTGGATGAGCAGTTATTTCCATCCAAAGTCATGTGTAAGTTTATACAGTATGTGCCACATAAACCAAAAAAATTCGGTATCAAATTTTGGATACTAGTCGATGTAGACTCGAAGTCATACATAGAGTCATACATCAAAGATACATCGAGAAATAAAACTGAAGGTCTACCTGAAAATGTAGTATTGTGTCTTCTAAGCCGTTATTTGGATTCAGATAGAAATCTGAGTACGGACAATTATCTAACTCACTATCATTAGCTAAAAGACTTAAAAATACAGGTTTTGTGGGCACTGTAAGAAGACATCAAAAAGAAATTCCGCATGAAGTAATGAAATCAAAAATCCGGCTATTTGAAACAGTTTTCTAAAGAATGGTGTACTACACTGACGGTCTATCAGAGAAAAAGGAAGAAAAATGTCCTGCTACTAATTTCCTTACATCCCAGTGTAAATATAGACTCAGAAAATAAGAAGAGACTTCTAGAAACAGTAGAGTTCTACAACGAAACTAAATGTGGTGTTGATATCCTTGACCAGATGACGGGTAAATGTCTATTCGGGCTGCTTCGAGTAGATGGCCTGTGTATGTTTTTTATAATATGCTGGATTTAGTAGGAATTAATGGTTACTTTATATATCATGAATTTAGTAATAAAAATATTGCAAGGGACAGCTTCCTATTTCAATTGGCAGAGGAATTAAGAGAGCTTAATTTATACAGAATAAAAAGCACAAGATTGCTCCAGGAAATTTCCAACTCTAGCGAGAGGCTGTCGAAGAAAAGACGTCAATGCGAGATTGTTGCCAAAACACAAGTGATGTGTGTAAGAAAAGCTCATATTATGAGTGTGGAAAATGCGCCTCGTCTACTGAAAAAGTTGTGATGTGCAAAAATTGCGAAAAGTTGTAAAATGCGTTTTATTAAGGGTAAGTTGAAATTTATAATAAAAAATCCTATTTTTCTATAAAAATAATTTGTTGTTCTTTAAAGAATTTCTTAAACAACTATAATTAATATTTTTAAAATCATTATAAAGCACTTAAGAGAAAGCTCGGCGCTTCTAGTGTTAAATTTGGTAGTGTGTGGGAATTAATGCAACTCCTACCAGTGGGAGAAAAGGTTTAAGTTCTAGAAGGGAAAGTTAGAGAGTTTGCGAAAACTCTGTGCGTAATGTAGCGTGAGCTTTGGTTAAGTAGTTATTGCTGCTTGAACGTGGCGCAACAGCTACTAATTTGATGCCATTAAATTTATCAACACTCCATTAGGAAACACGATAGTCTGAGCCCTGTAGCTTAATTCTGCTATTTGTTAATATCTTCAAATTTTGAGTTTAGTTCTTACTGTTTCAGTTACTGCCCAAGCTGAGGCGCAATTTGTTAGCGTCGAGTTGATGCATTGTAAATAATTTAAGAGCGCAATAGCGGGTAGTTTAAATCCTTCTTCTGTGCAGTCACTACTCTCCAGGTTTCACACAAAAGGTAGACAAGTAGACCTTAACAAATAAAACAAATTTCTAGCAGCTGACAAGCCCATCTTAAGTTTATAAACAAACCTGATATAAGCTTACTAACAAACCTACTTAAGTTGTGTTTTTTTTGAAAGTGTACCAAAACAATTTATAGAACTAAATGAAGAAAGCAAGCACAAAAATTATTTAATTCTTCAAAACGATTAATGTAGAAGAAAGGAACACATTATATAGTTGTTTGTTGTTTTTTAAACGGCCCGAAACCGGATTGGCATTCGTCGAGAATGGTCAGCATTCATTGGCCATGTAATCATCTGGTCATCACGAACGTTGCTCAAGGTGCATTACAGAGAGCGACAGAACTACACCCAGGAGAAAGGGAAGGTTCTGTCACAGTTTTGATGGAGAACACCACGTAAGAGTGAATTGAGAGTTTCCCAACTTTCTACCCTAGTATGAAACCTCTGAGGTCTGACAGGACACCATAACGCTTACAAACATTCAAGTATTCTCTGGGATTCGAGTTTAAGTTAACATCCCATGTGCAAATCCGACTATTGCAACCCATGTATTGAACAAAGCCTCATATTTTATATATTAGTTGAAATTATGTTTCTTTGTTTGCTGTGGTATTTGCCGATAAATAAAGTTTCAGCCCTTTTGTGAGAATTAGTGTTCTTGTTTGCTTCGTATACATTGAAAACTAGCACATAAAACCTATGAGCAGAAAGTTTTTCCGGAGAGGCTAGGTTTAAGTAGACAAGGTTACCAGTAGTTGTGCTGGTCGGAGCTTACTAACTAAGAATTTGATGTTATAGCATTTTGACCTAATGAACCAAGATTCTCATTATTATCTCCGCATTTAGCTTGGGATTTAAAATACTCTCAGACAATCATGATGTAAAAAGTAATGTAATAAATGATAACATTTTAACTTTTAAGCTAAATGAGTTTCTTATGCTAAATGAAAATAACCTGTATTAATTTAAGATACTTAGGAAAAGCTTCGTTCTTACCATTAACAGATTAGGTAAGGAACGTTAAATAGTGTATCAGTATCATCACCCAGACCTTCACTTAGGAGTTAATAATACTAACAATATAATCAATGCTTAAAAATTACTGTATTGCTGCTTTATATAAGTCGAGGGTACAACCTTTCGCTTCATTTCAAATGAATTGAATTTTTCTATATTTTTAAAACCTACAAATAAATGTCAGCTAGCACTCTGTCAGTGTGCAAAATTTACAAGAAATGAAACACCTATTTTTTAAATTCGTGCTATTAGGTCATACTCTCCCTATATCTTGTTCAAATTTTCAGTCGTTAATAAAATACTTTTTATTCATCCACTCAAGTTCAAATACAATTTTTAAACTCGTATGGATGACACTTGATGTTAATACATTTTTTTCACATATTAAAGTCACTTCTGTTTTCAAATATATGTTTTGAAATTTTTTTGCTGTTTTTAAATATATTATAAGACAGAAAAATAATGACCGTTTATTAGGAGTTCTCACGTGATGTAAAAATTAATGTTATAACAACTCATAAATAATAGCGCATGACTGTGATAAATGGGATTGTAATATTGTTACGGATGTTGTATTTATTTAGGTATTTTTAGTAGAATTGCATTTAAATTGTTTTATTTCCCAGTGCAATGCAACAGGACACTTATTTGAAGACAAAGCTACGCCGGAAAATAAAAATACAAGCCACGTGCATTTAATTTTTAATAAATAAATATCAGGTAATTGTACTGTTTTGTGTTCCAAAAAAATCGAGAAAATAGATTTTATGAGAATATTTTCGTGTTTAATTAAAAAGCTTATAAAAGCCGAATTAAAACATCTCAGCTCAGTTACTGTTGTTTAATTGAACTGCATTGTTTACTCAGTGCTATTATCGATGGTAGCGAATTTGCTGTGAGATTGAATTAGGTTTTTTGTATTTGGAATTTAAATTCTGTTTATATTCTAATAGTTTAAAATATAACTGATGTGAGATATTGTGGTATTGTACTGATATCTCTGAGGAAATATTTCAACATTTTGTTTCATTTCTTCTGAAAAGAATAAATTTTATTAATTTTTTATAGACTTGTGCATTCAATCCATTACGAACCCGTACGCACGCAAGAATATTTAACAAAAATCAGTGGCAACAGTAATATAAAAGTCAAGAACGAAATCAAAGATTAAGTCATCACGTTGTGTGAAATCGTCAAAGACATGCACTATCACTATGTGATCATGCCTTGGGTCCTGTTAAATCATTAGATGGATTATTAATTGCATAACTGGACTGCTCGAAACTCACTGGAAAAGTTCTTTGCAATAATGAAGCATTAAAAGAGATGAATAGAATGAGAAATTATAGACCAGCATCAGCTTCATAAATTAGAAATGGAAAAATGTTAATAAAAAGTAACTAAAATAATATTTTCCTTTGTTGACCTTAGTACAAATTGACTTTAAATTGTTTTTTATATTGCTTGTTTTCCTTTAAATCTATAACAGAACAAAATATTTAGTACCTGCTGAGTAAGAAAGACAAAGCAAACTATGTTTTGAACTATTTTATTATGCAACTCCAGATGAATTTTTGTTATTTCCTGTAACTTGATAACTGGTCCTGAACATGAAAAATAAATTTAACAAACATAAGCTTTGTCAAGAAAAAAAAAGTAAAAAGATTAGATTTCGATATTTTTTGGATGACAAAATCGAGAGTGTTTCAAATTTCTATCCATTATTTTATTTAGTTTACTCTAAACTGATATTTGAGTTCGAATACAGGCTGCTCGAAACACAGCTTACTATACATTCAAGTTATATTTTAGGTTGTAATTGTTACTTCAGAAAATAAATAAGGTTATATATGGAAAATATCAAAGCAGAAACAAATCTATATGTTTGCTCTTTTCATTATACTATATTTCTGTATTGCTTTTTATTGCTTTATACTATGTTACAAGAAAGAACTGCATATTCTAGAATTTCTCAAAACTAAAATCTGTCAAACCTCTTAAAGAGCTTGTTGAAAATGATAGTTTTGCAAAGGCCTGATTTCGTGACATATTGTTGATGAAGTTGATATGTCTTTTTGCATAGAAAAAATTCTTCTCAAATATTTAATCTAAGATTTAAATGAGACTCTTAATCCTGAATTTAGTTTCAGGTTTTACCTCTCGCAAAATAATTAAATTTTTCTTTCTGATAGAAATTTTGCCTTTATCCGTAGCTGTATCCATATCCCAAAAGTCGATGTTAATTTTCTTAGTTGTTTTAATTCTGTAAGTTGTAGTTATAAATTAAATTACAGCCTTACCTTGTTGTATTCATATAGTACCTTACTGCCTTACTTTGCTTTATTTAATTAGTCATCGACAGAACTAGAGTTTATCTGGAAGCCTAGAAGACTAGACTAATCTTTAGAGTAAACTCTATTGCATTTAAATGTAAGTATTAGAAAGTTAATTTCGTTTACTATACCGTTTTTAACCACATTTGAAGTACACAAAAAGCTAGTTTCGATATAACGTCCTCGAAAGAAATTAGCGATATAAGCAGGTAGAAAAAGAAATAGATCACATTTGTTTTTAATCAATCACAATTTAATTTTTATATTATATTTTTTAATAGCTTAAACTCACTTCTCTCACTAAATTACCAGGGAAAGGAAACACTAGGTATCAGTTTTGTTATTTCCTTCATATTTTTTACAGTTTGCTCTATTATATCCGGGCCTTTATTAAATCTTGATGTATTTCAAACTTTAGAATTATTATATTTTGGCCTTTATCTGCTAAAGAACATTTTTCTCGCTGAAAATAATCAATTTTCTCTTTCTTTAATAAATACAACTTTTATGTTTTTGTTTTTAGAAAAGTATTTTTATGGATTCTTTTCTTCTTAACACATCATGATATTTGTACATTTTGCTGCTGCGGAGGCACTGTAAAATTTTTTTGACTTGCTTTATAATAGCTGCTAGGAGTTTGAGTTCCAAAAGGAAAAAAAATGTGATAAAAAGTAGTAGTTTATCCAGTTGGAAAAGTTAAAAAAGTTCTGCCGAAGAAAAGTACAATTCAACATTTTCTCTTTTTTTCTCCTTGAAATCGAATTTCTCCTTTCTGACCTTGAGGCTACGGAATCTTCTGAGGTATAATTTTCCCTGACTCTATTTTTTGTCGACTCTCATTGCTGCAAAGATTGAAGAAGTAACAATATGATAAAAACGGACTCATGAGCGAAGATATTACGACATCAAGCCTGAATGTCTGTAATTAGGCAATGAAATAAAGCAGTTATAAATTATAAGATAAAGAACACATTTACTCTAAAAGAGGACCAATGAAATTATACTTTTTAATTGTGTTTTGGCATCATTACTTGAAGTATTTTAGACATACTCGGAATTGAAATATTTAGCGTTGCCTGTCTACACAAAAATTATTACAAGATCCGTAAAATAACTGTTAATCTCTTCCCCATTTTCTGCATAACATGCACTTTAATATTAACATAAGGATTCTATGTAGAAGCAATAACCAAACGTAATACAAAAATAGGCTTAATTTAACATCTTAAATGAAACGACATCTCCTAATCCCAAATGCTGTTTGTTGGGTTTATCTAGAGTGACGTTCCTTCTGTAAACATCTTGCAACTTAATTTGGTTTCCATTAAAAGCAATGCTATTTGGTTAATATTTTTCACGAAATCTAATGACCTCTGCATGTTATTTTGTATTTACCGTTTTTTTCTTAGGAAAATGTATGTTTTATTATTATTTAATAGGAGAGATTCTGTATCATCTAATCGTTTAAAAATAATATTTTATGTAGTACATTTTATTATATTCGGATTTCTTAACAGAATATCCTGTCGTTTTAAAAAGAAATAACTTTTATAGCTTGCATCATCCTATGAAGACGCGTGGGTTTAATAAGTGCTTTATTTTTATTTAAGGCAATTAAACACTTCCAAAATCGTGGCTTAGGTAAGTTTCAAATAATTTATTTACTAAATCGTTTTGATTCTTTACTTTACTTTAATCTCTTTGCTCTTGACGTTGGGCAAACGTAGGTCTTATAGGTGGCTGTAACCTTATAAGGTATTTCTACCACTTTGTTAGCATTCCTTCATGGTGTGGTGGTTAGCACCTTCTTTTTTTACCTGAACGTTAAGCGACAGGTTAACGACACATTCACAAACTTTCCCTTGTGCGGCTATGATTTCCGTGCTAATACTTTTAAATAATCTTATTCTCCGGAAATTTCGATAGTAGAAGTTTTGGCTTAAAACGTTTCCTTGAGCATCGCTGTCCACCAGTGCTTCTACGAGGACGCTTTTCAAAAGAACCTGCATTACCGGTAGTTCGGAATTCTTGCCTTCCACGGTATTTAAATACAACTTAGAGGGCTTAGGGGGCCTGGACCCTCAATTCCTCAGGCCCCTCTATTTGTTTAAAGCATTGTCTCCTCCTGATGTTTACTGGTTATGCTGGTTCACTTTATCATTTTCATTCTCGCTCGTTGATGGCTTTGTTGTGTAGCAATTTTCACGTAACACTTAATTATTTAAGTTTGACTTAAGATTAATTTTCAAGTAGGGGTAGTCTGGTCAGCTATTCTGAATGGATAATCTTTTGGAATATTAAATAAATGTTTTTATTTGCTTTGGTTTAATTTTAATTAGGGGTTTTGGTACTTTAAGATTTGTACGTCTCTTCCACTGGTTACTCGTAAACGCGTTGAAACAGACAATGGAATTAGGTGCTTTCCTACGTAATAAACTTGATTTAAAATTACTTAACTTAGGTTGATTCTCATTTAACTTATATCATTGGATGCAGAAAAATTAGCCTTTTAATTTAAGAGTACTTTCAAGTCTCTAGCTTAAACAGTTTTTTAAGTTACAGTTAATTATTTAACGAAATTTTTGCACTTCGTGAATTTTTTTTTTTTTTTTGGTTGAGGGGGAAAGGATTGAAAAGCGTCACTTTTGCAGTTGATTTCTAAGCCTTTGCTTAGGAATTTTGTCCGTTGCTTTAGGGTTGTTAGTTTTCCCACGCTTGCGTCGAATTCTTGGTTCTTCCTTTGGCGGGCTTGGCGAGATTCAAATTTTGTTCCAGTTCAACTCCTCGATTTTTGGACGATTGTGGCAGGGGTTTGTTCGAAGTAATGTAGAGTTCGAAGTTTGAGAGTAGGTTGTATTCACCCTTTTGGCGAGTTTTGGCGATATCTAGTGTCCGGACCTGACAAAAAGGGTGTGCAGGTGGGATTGCGAGTTCTTGGGACGTCTTCGTTTTTGCATTCGGCTGACGAGAAGATATTTTTTCGGGTGCCTTGGGCACTTGGTAGCTAGACAACGGGGAGGATGAATTTGTTTTTTAACGGGGGTTTATGGTTCCTGTCACTTGCTTCTTCATGACTTCTAAGCTTTACTTTAATAGTTCTTCAACAATGAAAAGGAAATAATACTACAATCGAAAATAACGTACTTAAAAAATGAAAGAAAAATATATTTCCATGCTTCTTCGTCAACTACAATAGAATTAACAATCCTTCAATAATGGAAAGGAACTTATTCTTCATCAAGTCTACCGTGGTTGAACATTTTTAGTCTAAATTTTGCTCGTCAGACTCCGTCCGCCTCTTCAATTTAAAAAGAACAGAAAGCTCAACCCGTCCAAGCTACCTGTGTTCCGACCTGAGTTTCCTGATAGATCTGAAGTTCATAATACAGAAGGCAGCCGCTCGATGAAACTTCAAATTCCTGCGTACTGGGTATTCTTCGAATGTTCGGTCTCCGCCATGCTGCCGTCGGGTAATTTCCGTTCCTTCATCTCGAGGTTCACATCATCCATCAGTTAAGAAGTTTTTCTTTTTGAACTTTTAATATTAACTTAAATTCTTAAGGAAATTTTTCATCCAAAATTCACTGGTTTAATTATTTCTGGGATTTTTTTTTAAATTCTATTATTATCAGAATTTAACTTTTTTTTATTTAAATGTTTGCTGTAAAGAATTTTGAAATGTAGAAAATTTAAATCTTTGATATCTTTGAGGATTTGTTGATTTAACTGAGATCTGAAGGAATTTATGAGCAGTCTTAAATTGCTCTAGTTAAAAATAAATCTAAATTTTTTTTCCTTTTGGTGCGATACTATAATTACTTAACTCTGTACTTAATTATTAGAATTTTTACATGTTCTTGGATAAATAAGGTGTAAGAACCTTACAACTATTAAATGAAATAGAAAATTTTAATTTATATCTTAACTCATATCTTAACCCATAAAATAGTTATTACTTATCCAATAGTATTTGAATTGAAGTGGTTATTGTCTAAGATTTGCAGTATTTGTGAAAAATGTATAAATGTTTAGCAATTTGTTTTCTAAACTAAATAAGGTAGTTCCCGGGGACTAGTATAATTTTATGATAGTAAATTTGTGTGATATCAGTGTTTTAAGGAAAGTAATAAACTAAGTTAGTATTATTGATTTTATGTGTTTACTTGAATTTCTGATTACACAACATAGTTTCACCAGTAGCAAGGCTCTCCGGGTTGTTGAAACGAAATTTTAAAATTTAACAACACAACGCAATGCCTAATTTGTTTAGACTACTAGTATTTTACAACTTAGTATTTAACAGCTTGGCGAGAAAACGTTTTCGTCTGTTGTATTTATTTCTTTCCGTGGCCGGCTATTGGGAGTATTGCTGATGGTATCCCTGGGTAGGGAATCTTAATTTTCAGTTATCTACCGCTTCTGATTAATTCAAATAGTTCTTGCAGCGTTCGTGGGTTTCTTAGCTCCATGAAAGCTTGTTCTGTGGGTAATAATCTTGGTAGAATGATCTCAATAACTTCGCTTTCATACTTCCTTCCATATAGCATATTCACTAGCTTGACTTTACACAGGATAAACTCGGTAAGGTGCTCAATTTCCCGTTGGTAAAAGTTGCACAGTTCCGCTTCAGGTTTGGCACGATCGTTAGCTTTCGGGAACGATTTTAGGAGTGCCGCTTTAAAATTTTCAAATCTGTAGGGGAGGCTTCGACTTCTCCCAGTAAAGCTTTCCCGATCCTTTTCCACCATGACTCTGCCTGTTATAGGAGGTAACTCGAAGCAATAGCTACCTTCTGTCTTTCGTGTACCGGATATAACTGAAACTGAGTTTCAAGGGCTTCCGATAATGAAGTAACGGAGGTTTTAACGTCGAACACCACTATTGGTTTAAATGCCGCCCTCATCGTCTGTATTAAGAAGACAAATCCATCCAATGGGCTGATCACCATCGGGTCTATGACATTTGCATCTTGTAGGGATGAGTGTCTGTCATGATTGTTGGCCACTAGATCCGAGTAGAAGTTCGGGCGCCAGATGTAGGGTCTATTTGTCTAACGTTTGTGTGAAAACTGGAGAGTAGTGACTGTACAGAAGAAGTTTTAAAATTACCCTTTATTGCAATCTTTAGAAATTTACAATGCGTCAACTAGACGCAAACAAACTGCGCCTCTGCTTGAGCGGTAACTGAAATCAGTAAGAACTAAAAATTTCAAGATATTCACATGTAGTAGAACTACGCTACAGGTCTCAGACAATCCTGTTTTCTAAAAGAGAGTTGAAAAATCTAGTGGCAGCAAAGTAACAGCTGTTACGCTACGTTTAATCAACAATAAATGCTAAGCAGAAGCTCACGCTACAACAAGCACGGAGTTTGCCCACACCTTCTAATTTTCACTTCTAGAACTTGGTATTTAAAGCCTTTCTCCTCAAATTAGAATTTGTATTCCTTCACGCAAGCTACCAAATTTAAATATTCTGGCATTGACAATTACAGTAATAAAGGCTTATACGAAGGAACACATACTCAAATTTAACTGTTTATTTAAAATAAATATAAATCCCTACGAGCAATTTAAAATTTTAAATGTACTTAAGCCTTACGAGGCCGCCATTGGTTTACATTTGGAACTCTTAGTAGAACAGTGAATTAATTCATCAGGTGCACCAATTTCAGTGTCTTTTTGTCTTGGTGTGACGAAAAGTTAACTATCAATTTTGTGCGCCGAAATTTTGCCTTCTTGCCCGCTGGCCAAATTGCTTAGTTTTGCTTAGAAACTGTTAATCTGATTGTAAAAGTTTTTTCAACTGTTTTTATCAGTATTTTGTGTTTTAGATTTTACTGTATTTTGCAATTTTTAAATGAAGATTGAGTTTTTATGTACTTCTGACTTGACACAAAGTAAGAACTGAAATGACTGAATGAGAAATATATCTGTAATGAAATGCGAGGAAGTAAATTTAAATGAATTGCAGAAAAAATGTGTATAATTGAATAGGCTGTACAAGGAAGTCGTATGGTGTCCAACTCAGATATTTTATCTAAACATTTGGATTCTTGCATATGTTATTGAAATAATATCTTATAACACAAACAGATAATCCTAATACTTAAAATAAAAATTCAGAATGAGTTAAATTTCAGGATTAGTAATAAAAATTGTATCCCAGATTTAAATTATTGCTGCAGATTAATGAAGTAGAAATTTAACAATTTATCAGAGCTTATTAAATCTTATTGCCATTTTTTCCTATAAAACGTTTAAGCAGCTTCGCTTACATTTCGCTCTCATAACACATTTGATAAATAAGCCCACGGAATAATCTACTAAACCATATCACATTTGATACGCTGGGAAAGAAGATTTTAGCTCTATTCAGAAATGTAAGTTAAACTGAGCATGTAAGACTAAACTGATGTAAAGATACAGGACAGAAAAGCGAAGATTGATAGCTAATTTTATTTAGTACAAGTTTTGCCAACTAAGGTTTTCTTTATGTTCCTTTATCAGTGAATTTCATGATTAGTCGAACAACTCTGATAAAATACTTATAACGAATAAATTGAGTTAAATTTTTCAATTTTCCTTGTTGTAAAACTAAGAGCTGAGTTTATTTACTTATTTAATTACGTCAATGTACAAATTGGTTCTCTTACTAAGAAAAGTGTAATTTCATAAAGAAATTTTAGGAAAACGAACGTATATTTTTGTATATAAAGGGAAAGTGAAAAGAACACTCATGTAGTCTCCCTTTGGCCGAGAATCGAACCCGGGTTACATTTATTCAGCTGTCTTAACTACTCAGAAACTGATGAATACCACAAGATACCGATAGAGTTTTGCTAAGGTATGTATTCCTTTGACAAGCTAACAATAAGTTAAAATTAGGGATTATAAGTGAGTTTGGCTTAGCAATTTTATTTAGTCTTGCAGACTGTAATTGACAGTTTTGTAGAGTCATTAGTTTGTTTCAAAGCACGAGATGGGAAACATGTGTAATGCCCTCGCCGGGACTCGAACCACGGACCTCTCGAATACGCGTCGACGTTTACATCTGCTTCGAAATACCCTAATTACTCTACAAGCGGCGCCCGAACTAAAACATGTGGGGAATGATGATTTTCCACCACCAGCATTTGGCAATTGGGACCTCTTATTCCCAGTCGCCCTTTAAAAGGGGGAGCATATAAGTTATTTCTCCCGCCTTCTTAGCATGCCTTCGTAGTGTAGTGGTCAGCACGCTCGGCGCACTTTCGAGAGGTCCGTGGTTAGAGTCCCGACTAGGGCAGTGCTCATTTTTCCTGCCTCCTGCTTTCAAAAGATACCTAATGTCTCTAGAGTTTAAGGTTCAATATAGTTTTCTATTTATACAGGTAAAATACATTAGTAAATAGTCTAAGTTACATTCTTTAAGCTGTCGCTTAATTTAAATGGTCAGCATTTTCATGACCGATAAACCAGCAGCAGCAAAAGCCTCTTTTTTATTATTTAACTTTTCATGATGTATGTATAGTTTAGTTCTATTACTTTAATACTAGAAATATAATTCAATACTATTCACTAGAAACATTGACTATCTTCTTAGATAAATGCTCAACCGCTTTAATTGCTCTAAAAATAATTCTGTATTTTAGAGATTTTGTTTCCTAAAACTGCTAATTAAAAATCTAAACATTAATTATTTTCATGGTTTAATTTTTTTTTCCTGAAATCCGATACTGTTTAGAGTTTGGCATGCTTTGGGGACATAAACTGGCTCCAAACCCCTAAGAGATGCAAAGCGAATTTTCGCTGTATCTGAAATTAAAGGAAATGTTTTAAATTCTTGTCTTTTGTTTCGTTTTAATTCTTGTCTAAAAATTAAAGGTTTTGTGAAGATTTTAAATAAACCTTTGTATTTAAATACACTTTCTTGTGCCAAGTTATTTGTAGAATCAACCACAACGTGTAGCGATGCAACTAAAATAACAACCATATTCAAAATTTATACCGTAGACTAGTATTCAAAGACTAGAATATGAAATTTAAATCTACACTGAGTCAAATATTCTCACCGAATTTAAATTGTCGGCAGTTTTCAGGCAAAGCCGAATAAATTACAAATTTACCAGAGCTGGAAGGAACTACGCAACGCAACGGAGAGAGGCAGAATTACACCCTGGCTTACAATCAGGAAACCTCGGCTTAAATACTCTGTAAATCAATTTACACTCCTGGTGAGCCATCGAACTGGAATAGTGTTAGTGACTCCGACTGCCGTACCTAACGGCCCATAGTTCGAATTCCGGAGAAGACATAGATGTGTGTAAAAGTGTAGTGTATATGCGGCATGGTGGCACTCAAAATATGCGGCAAGCCGGAAAGCCTTCCAAGAGGTTAGTGCTATGGGAAGAAGTAAAGGAGATCCTCGAACCCGCCCCTTGGGGTGCTCTCCTTCAAAATTGGGGACGTAACTGAGAAAAGTCGTATTGTTACCTGTATGGTCTCCAAGGCTGTTGTCAACAACAGGCGCCTCCTTGCTACGATGAATTCCATGGGCCTGTTCTAATAGCAGACAAGCGAAATTAATCAAGAGTACAAGAACAACAACATTTCTAGTTAGAAAACGGAAAGGAGAAGTTATAGTAAAGGCTGAACTTTGGTAACATAATCAGCTCACTAGCGGAAGAGCAGATAGAAGCCCTTGTATATGATAGTTCGAACAATGTTGAAAACCGAGCAAAATGGATGGCTGCCCTGAGAGCTTTCGTGCTTTCTTTCATGTCTAACATGAACAAGTGCTAGTTTGCTTTTGAAAGTTCTCCGCAAAATTATACCTTTACTCAGGAAGATAACCCTATTGGCATAATCTAATAAATCAACATGTAAAAAAATCTAACAAATCCGATGCTTAATTGAATTGCTTCATTTGTACAACTTTAAAGGTTGAAAAATGTTTACTTTATTTATTTAACAGCGTTTAGTTTTTGTTGTGATTAAATATATTTGCCTAAAATTAAAAGAGGAAAGCTATATCTTTTTAATTGAATGTGAGCAATAATTTTATCATTCCCGAAGCGCAAATGTGATTCCTGTTTAAAAAGGAATTTGTTGAAAACCCTTTAAATCGATATGTTCCTCTTTCATTTTTGTTATACTGCACATCCTATCTATTTTGCCAGCTTTTGTGTATGCATTCAACATTTGATAAACACGTTCGACAGATATTGAACTGTAGTTAAGTGTTGATGGATTTTTTCTTTAATGCTTTTTTTTATTTGAAAGCGACTAGTTGAAGGAGCTAGTACCATGCGTGCTGGCCGCTTCACCACTACCTATTTTAAATCTGTGAAGAATTTTGTTTCTTCCGCTTGGCAACAGCTGCGTCTAGCGCAGGTGGTCTTTTTCTCCCATCCATCACTTGCCGAACAAACTTTACCACTTTTGGAACAGACAATGCATCAATTCTACCTCTCGTAAGGCTAGTAAGTCCGGATTTTCTTTTTTATGCTGTTACTTGCGCTATTATTATTGCCATTAAAGTTGTTCGTGTTGCAAAGTTAACTTTCACCGATCACGCCAGCATATTTTATCGGTTATTAACAGCCCACCTTCATTACATAAGAGGACGTAATTAAGTAAATCTCAGTAAAGTTAACATTTGTTGATGTATAGCTGTTATTAATTGCTTAATCCTATTTCTCATTGGAACATATTAATTAATTGTACAGAAAGTTATGTTTCGAAAGGGTTCTGACATAAACAAATAAAATATTGTGACGTACGTATTATATTATTAATTTATATATGGCATATATTATAGTAAAAATGACTCAAAATATAGAATGTGAAAGTTGCACGAATTTCATATTCATTATAAAGAGAAAACCTGAAGAGTTCGACAAGGCTGTTTGTCTTTAGATCATACCTTGATCTGCAATTAAGAAGGTATTACGTTTTTTGTATTACTCGACAGGCAACTAATCATAGCTTCGAAATAATGGAAAAAAAGCTTCGAATACACATACATCATAGGAGATGAGGGAAATGATAAATGCCATAAAAGAAAGTTTTCATTTATGCTATAACTTGAGTATTCGTACCCTGTGTATGCTACGTAAAAAATAATTTGTAAATCTTTGTTATATAAAGATATTTTAAATCTATCTATATATATAAAGCAGAAAGTCTGTTGGCTTGTCGTCTAATAACTCAGTCACTACTATAGCTATCGTCACCAAATTTTCTACGATTCTTTTCTGGGTCCTGGAAAAGGTCGACGTTCAATTTTAAAAAACAAATGGCTAAAAATCAGAGATATTAATTAAAAACTCTGAAAAACGATAATTTTCGCCCTCATTCTTCCGAGTGGCAACAGCCTCGCAAGCTGGAGATGAAAATCTGTTTTATTTCGAAAGTTGTTGCCACTGTCTGCTTTTAAATCCTAGAGTTTGCTAATAAAAAATTTATAAGATTTACGATGAAATAAAAGTAGCATTGCCAAACATCACATACATTATTCCCAATTCCAAAAATTCATGGCAAGCCACTCCAACTATTCCCATCTTCGTACGACTTTAATCAGCCTAAATAGTAATTAAACTCTGAAAGCGTTAATTTTGGCACACATTTTTCCGAGTGGCAACAGCTTGACGCGTTGGACATAAAAATGTACATTTCGAAAATTGTTGCTACTGCTCGCTTTCCAAATCGTAAAGTTTGTTAATCAAAAATTTTTAAGTTTTATAAAATGTATATATATATAAAGAAGAATGTCCATTTTTGTGTTCGTGTGTTTGTTTGTCGTGTTACTGATTTCTGATCTATTATCCTCCATTTTGTGTCACATTTAATTGACTAAAATTGAATGTAGGTGCAATATTGGATGTAATTTGAGTTTTTACTACTATTTAATTAGAAAGACGAAAGTCATTAAAAACGGCGTGCCATTGTTGCTGATGTAATGAGAAAGAATTTCTTTAATTTTCTATCGACATTTTTTCTGCTGGTTCCATATCGCATCAGATTGAAAAATCTGAGTCGTTTCTACTAAAATCAGCAATACATTAAATTATCGCAAACTTTCGGAAACAAATCCATATTCCTTTTAATAACTTAACAAAAAAGACTTCGTTTGAGGTAAAACTAAAACTACATAAGAAGTTGTGCACATGTTATGAAATCAAATTGAGTTCTCAACTAGGGATAAAATTGTCATTTATCTTTTTCCCTTTTGAAGTCCGCTATTCTTTTCGCCAAGAACTGCTCCCACGTAGGATAGCTTGACAGTTGGGAATCTTATTCTCCTTTGAGGCCGTTCTTCAGAATGAGGTAGCCGATCCTTCTGTTTAGTACATTTCTCAATGAGCCTTCCACACTTTCTCCGCGTCCGTAGAAATTCGAATTCTCTCTATATCTTCGTAGCCTGCGGAGTCCTTCTTACGCGTCTCAGGTGGTTTTGTTTCTGGAACTTCTTTGGTGCTGACGTTCTTCCGCTTCGCCATTCTCATCTGCCGTGGAGTGGAGAACTTAGCTAGTCTATGGTACTTCGCACTCCTGCGGGAAGTTATTTTGATGACCGGCGCTTGACATAGTCCCGCCTCTCCTGCAGCCCGTTTCGCTGGTTTTTACGCTGAAGTTTGTTAGTTGCTTTCTCTTGTTTTGGGTCCTCAAATTTGACTCTGGCTTTGTTTGTTATTTTCTCCTTTTCTCCTCATTGGCATCTACTTTCGCTTTCCTCTGGCTCTGATCTGGGGTGGAAGTTGCCATTCTTCTATTCTCTGCAGTGTAAGCTTTTGGCTAAGTACGTTTCAGCTGTAATGGTACTTGGCTTACCTCCAGCTTTCTGATAAAGATCTTTCAGCACTTGAAAATCATTTCGATCATGATGTGGCTTAACTTGATCGATATTTGCACATTTGGCTACCCATTTTTATCTTTGTGATACAATGTGGTGTATATTATGTTTTTAGAACCCTGCCACCTTGTTTTCCTGAGCGGAGGATAATGTACGTTTTACTTTGAGTACATTTTGACATACATTAAAATCCACCTGCCTTCTCTTCTGATTGTAGTACAGTATCTTCTTCTCCCTAGCCAAGTCTGAGATTTTTATTACTTCATCAATTATCAAGCAGTTGGCTCTTATTTAAAAGAAACTGTTGTAAACAGTAAGGTTTAACACGTAGTAAGCACGGCCGTACACTAGCAAGATTAACTCGTACAACAAAGTGGCCGAAAGGGAGAACACGCTCTCTCTCTAGCTTCCTAGCTCTCTCTAACTGAAGTACCTCAAACCTCAGCTTATATAGTAGTTTCTCCCCTAGTTTGCATTATACATGAAACTGAACACTCGTTCTGATAGAAAAACGCAAATAAGAAAATGAAGAAATAAATAAAAGCACTCTTATATAAAAATAAGTATAAGAAAAAATAAAATAAATCTCTAGAATGCATTAAACAACATTTCAAAGACTTGGAACACATGTAATTCACCGAAGTAATTGAACATTGGGTAACATGATAGTTCAGCTTCGTATGTTTTCATATATTGTTAAAAAATAAGCGTTTATCTTTCAGCGAAACGTGTGTTTTGATTTAGATATTACTAATTAATGACAAAATGATTTAAATGTACAAAATGAATGGCGGAATGTGTGTGTGTGGTCAATACACAGATACCGCGAGTCTCGATATGATTTATTTTTGTTATTATAGTGAACGGTTAAATTTAGAGAATTATATTTTACATTTGATTTCAGCTTTGTGCATGACTAGAAATATGGAGTGCCCTTTTTATTTCAATTTGAATGCAGGATTCATGGTTTAAAATCATGTTATTTTTTTATCATGTTATATTGTTGCCAAATCGGTCAGTTGGCCGCAATGTAAAAAAAATATAAACATTGGATAATATGATTAAAATCATGAATTATATAATGTTTCCTTTAAAGTAATATAAATATATTCATTTTAAAGAAGGTAAGCATCAATTTAAGTAAATAACAAATAATTTTGGCTGTATTTTATACATCATGTAGACTGCATTTCCAGCTCTTTCATTTAACTCTAATTCCTATCAACTTATTCCCAATGCATGAACATGAAATATGTTTTAAAATTCTGTATAAGCTTAGTCACTCATTCCTAATTTAGTTCAGGTTTCGCATAAGAATTAAAATTTATGAGACAATTGCTTTCTTAATGTGTAATTATGATACTGCAATAACTTAAAGGGCTTCTAATTGTTTCTTAAGTTGCATAACTTGTTTCCGTAATTTCTTGTCGTATTTATGTTTTACACTTCTGTGTTATCAAATAAGTGTTAAAGGTATATTTCTAATAAAATATTCTTCCTTTCATAGCAGAATCATGTACCATGATATGATGAGTGTTGGCATTTATTACATAGTTAAGAACATCATTCATTTTAGAGTTTTATGTATTTAATATACATATTTAATTTAAACCATAATGAATTATATAAGTTTCCTTTTAGAATGCATCACAATATATTTTTTGAGTTGTTAATAGAGCTATAGTACACATTTGTCTTTCCTTTTGCTTTAAAATATCTTTCGAATAACCTTTTTGTTTTCAGAATGCATTCATAACTTATTAGATCTGAATTTTTCATATGTTAATTTGATTTATGTGAACGGAATGTGTCTTTTAGGTTAACTATATTCATAAAAGAATTAAAATAAAACGATATACTTTGAAAACGTTTCATAGATAAAAGCCTTGAAACAATAGCGCTGAAAAGAGAAAGAGGGCACACCAAACCTGAATTGCAAACCTAAACAGCGGTTACAGCATGACCGACGAGTCAACCTGCATCTCTAGAAACTCTATTATTGGTTACTTCGAAAATAACGGAACTTCCGACCAAGCGGATAAACAGCATCGCGCATCAAGTAACCTCTGGCATCCCCTACCAGTTCGACTGGTAGGGAAGTGTTTCAATTGAATACGAAAAATCGCTCGTTTTCAAAAGGGATTGCTAATGCTGGATGTAATGATCGCTTTTGATTGATTATCCATGTTTCAGTTCAATGAGGCCTTTAGTTCTTCACACAATTATTATTTTAATTTACTACCGTTCTTAACAGCTGAACGTGTAATACTTTCGTGACTTCGGCTATAACAAAGTAAACAACCATTGTTAATGTAGCCAAATAAGTAACAACTAATACATTATTAACATCTTACTCATACCCATACTTTGCTACATTGATAAATTAGAAGAGAAGTGCAAAACTTACATTCTTGTAAAGCAACTTTGTTTGAGAGTGGATCTACTCACAGTCAAGATGGCGAGTTTCAAGCTTCATGTGGTACGCCAAACAATCAAATCATAGCGCCTACTATCAATAAATACAAAATAATGGAGAGGAATCAACAAAGGAGCCAGCCCATCGATAGCAACCTAACCCTACATTATGTTATCAAATCACTAAAAGATATTGCATGACATAACACACATAGGACAAAATAATGCGAACACCTGTGAAGAAGTATGACGTATTTCACACCTGCAGTACAACGGCGCCACCTTCAACAGAAGTCTGCCACCTAGTGAGAGTGAAGAGTAAGGTATCAGTCGCTCAACAACAGTCTCCTGCGTGGCATGCTTCGATCGAACTGTCTGTGGGAAGTTGGAATGTCAGACCCGCCAGAGTTTCAAAGAGGAATGATAGTTGGAGCACGTTTAAGTGAAGCATCGGTTACGGAAACAGCAAACCTTGTTGGGTGTGCAAGGAATATAGTATCAGCAGTTATGACAGCGTACACGAAAGAGGGTAAGACGACGGTCTTCAAAGCACAACAGTGGCTGAAAATCAAAGCTGGCTGATAGGGATAGATGGGTCTTGAAGCGCATAGTAGTCCGAAAGTACAAGCAATAGTTATCCGAGATGACACCCGAAACGCACAGTCATCTCCAGGCCTCTGTTTCAGCAAAAACTCTCAAAAGGGAACTTCATGCTGCGAACATTTATGGCAGAGTGGCAATTCGTAAACCCTTGGTGACAGCAACTAATGCTTTCAAGCGACACCAATGGTGCAGAGTTCACAAAGGCTTCTCCCCACAGCAGCGGCAACAGGCAATATGGTCAGATGAATCTTCATTCAGACAAATGGACGCGTTTATGTCTGGAGAACGTCCATAAAGCGTTTCATCCTCACTGCTTCTTGCTGAATGGCGCCATTATGGTACAGGGTGCGATGGGCCACTTGTTATTCTGTATGGGAGGATGACACTCTATGTAAGCATTCTAGGGTATCATGTCCATCCTTTTGTCCAGACTGTATTCCCTGGAGAGCGACCGCTTTTTCAAGACGACAACACTCCTGTCCACACTGCTAGGTATATTCAAGAATGATTCGAAGAGCATGGCGATGCAATTTAACATCTCGCTTGGTCCCTTCAGTCTCCGGACTTGAATATTATTGAACATTTATGGGCATATTTGGAGACCAAACTTCGTTCCCGATTTTCACCTCCATCCGGACTTTTGGAATTAGAGACCGCTCTGCAGGAGGAATGCCTTAATATTCCTTAAAACTTTATTCCAAGACCTTTATGCATCTATCCCACGTCCCATTCAATCTGTACTTCAGTCAAAGGGTGATCCAACCCCCTATTAATAAAGATTTTCCATTATTTCACAGGTATTCCTATTATTTTGTCTTCCATTTAACTCTCGATAAATACTTAAATCAATGAAGCACTTTCCATTTTCATTCATTAATAATTTGAAATTCCTGCAATATCATACTAATAATGAAATGGCTGTAATATAAAATAAAGGCCAAAACATCCAAAATTTATTACTTTAAATCTATACCAGCGATTCGCAACCGGTGGTACGTGTACCACTGTTGGTAGGCAAGAAAAAAGTAGGTGGTAAGCAAATAAACAAAGTATTTTTAACTATTAAATTAAAAACATGTCGTGAAGAAAAAGAACAATTGATAGAAACGTCCTGTGATCGATCACAGGATGATTTTAAATCTTTAAAAAAGATTAAAAAATAACACAGTTGTTAACTTTTCATTGAATCCCCCTCCCCCCCAAAGAAAGCAGAATTGAAAGGCGTTTTAAATAAAGCTACTGAATTTGTATTCCCTTTTTGTAGAACATATTTGTGTAAGCGAGGATTTTTTTCCATGTTAGATTTAAAAAATAAACTCAGAACAAAATTAAAAGTGGATCCTAATTTACGGTTAAAACTAAGTGAAATGAGGCCAGACATAAAGAAATTGATCGCTCTTAAACAGGCCCGAATTTCGCACTATATTTTAGAATTTATGTATTATAACTTAAATTTTTATAATTAATATGGTAACCAATTTTTAATATATTTTTAATGTGTGCATATTTAACACAAATAACCAGTAAATTGCGCAAATGGCAAAATATATCTTTTTTTTAGTATTTCTATTTCGAAACTGAAAAATAATCATTGTCAAATGTAGTGGTGGTGCTAAAGGTTTTTAAAATTTTGTTTACGTGGTTACGCGTTGGTCGAAAGGTTGAGAACCGCTGACTTCTACGATACCACTTAATTTAACATTTTTTAGACACGTAATTGAAATTTCTTAATATTGTTACGAATTTTGTATACATGTAAATAATTTTGGTGAAATTATATGTGAAATTACAGTGTCTCTTGTATAATGTAACACGAAATGCCTTCAAAAGAGAAGCTTCATCGTAAAAATAATGTTACAAAACAATTCCATTTACCATTACGATAAATATAGAGCCAAGCTGGCTATGGTTTCAGCGACTAATTTTTGTTGCCAGGTTGGCGAAAACGCCAAAAGTCGCCGAATGCGGAGACCATTTTTGACCTTTTGATAACATGAATTGGTTTGATTCGTATATGTGACTGTATCCGATTCTATAGAGAACTGTAACTGTATATCCCTTCCAGCAATTTCGAGAAATCAAAGGTACTAGAAATTTCTGGACGGACGAAGGGAAGCTATATAAGATCGAAGAGAGCATAGATGTCGTTATTAAATCAAGACTAACATTCTAAGAGTAAAGGTAAAAGCATACATTTTCAGAGGCGTAAAAGGCATACATTTTCAGATTCTAAGAGTAAAGGTAAAAGGCATGCATTTACTTTGCCATGTAATCCAAAAAAGATCGGGGCTGTTTTTATTAACTGAACACAATCTACCCAATTTAAAAAATCTACACAATCTAAAAAAAGCACTTCTAGAATAATAACATATCTTTAATTAGATAATTACATTAGTAAGTAATTATATACACAACACAGAGAGGAAAATTTACGGGTACATCTTTTATTCTCTCGTCCATTACTAGTTCTATAACAGTTCTCTTTCTTTTTTAGGCTACGCGAATGTGCAAAACACGTGGTGTTTGGTAAGAATCTTAACTGCGAGAGTTACAACAATAGGTTTCAGTTCAGTTGAGAGTTGGGTTCAGAGTTTAACTTAAATTACTGATATATAGCTGTGCGAAGTTTGCATTTGAAATTCTTACATCGTCTTATGTTGAACGTTCATATAAATTTGAAGTGGTAACTATTGATTATGTTCTGCCATACCGAGAAGAGATGTAGTATTAATTTTGCGTAAAGTTCTTTAACTGCAAAATGTTTCTTTTGAGAAAACAAACCTCATCAAGCTGTCATCAGTTCTATGTGCATTCAGTTCATGACGAACCCTTACGCACGTAACAATATTATTAAATGAAATTTAATGCAAAACATGTATGTCCAAATTGTTAATGTTTGAAGCTGGGAAAGGGTTCAGATCAAGCAACGTGTAATATAAGCTTTCCTGCGTACCTATCATGCCCGTTCGAAACACTATTTTACAGGCATTGTTTCTGCGAGTTAATGATGAATGTTACTTCGGCATAACTTGCAGATGAAATGTCCATTGAAAGTTATTTCGCGAGGGAAATTAACTCGAGCTCATGTTACGAATAGAGAAACAAACCTACGACATACTCATGTACTCATCCCATTTGCTGGGATTCGAACCCGAGTAAAAATTTCAGTGTCCGGAAGATTTATCCATTTGGCAACTGTCTGGTCTCAGTCGAAGTTGTTATAGATACCTATGTGCTGCGATAATAAAGAGCAAGTTTTAACACGCTGCATTCGCTTGAGAATGTACGCACATGAATAAATACGTAAATGGAGAGACACGTACACTTCGAAAAAGAAAGGGACAGTTCTATATCTCCAGTCCCGCTGGGGCGATTGACGAAATTTAAATAGAATTTTTCATGTTTCGAAAGCGCGACTTGCCATTTAGAAGTCTAATACATTAGTTTTATAAATGGCATTATTCTAATATAGGTTTGTTGACAAAAAATCGGACTTTTCTGCCAACGTTTTTCCATATTTTAATTCTAAGACTCAAATTATGCCTAAATATTAAAATTTGTAAAATCTGGTGCGAAATTTACGGAGAAATTCAAAAATTTATCTTGGCGCATTTTATTCATTTTGTGTATAATTCACTTGGCGAACTTTTTAATTTATGGCAACCCATTTTCCTTTCCCTTTTTATATTGTGCATGAGAGGGAAAAAATATATCTTTCTTACTTTCAGATAATTTTAACAAAGTTAATGTTACTATCGCTTTCAACAAATGTGCCAAATTTCAAAACGTGCCAGTATGTAAATTCAAGTATGTCTTGAAAAATTTTGAATAAAAAAAATTTTTTTTTGCAGCTCTGCTTAGAAATACATCCACTTAAAATGATGTTAAATATTTTATAGGTTATAATACAAAAAAATTTTCGAAAAATTTATCAAAAATATTTAAAAATACAAATCTCAAAAATAAATCATAAAAAATATGCGAATTATATTTGGATAAAACCTAAATTTCGAATTCTGAAAGAAGGAATCATGTAAGTTTAAAAAAAGAGAGATTAATAAATATATACCAAATCCCACTAACATTCAGGAGCTAAAACTTTCAGAGCCAATTTTTTAAAAACCGAATTTGAAAAATTTGGTAGTTTGACATAATTTGAGTAGATGAGTCGAAATATGGAAAACAATCGGCATGTCATTTATGATAAAGTTCGATTTTGTGTCAAAATACCTATATTAGAACAATGCTATATATAAATCTAATGAATAGCCTATGTCACGCTTTCAAGACACGAAAAACGCAATTTGAATTTCGTCAATCGGCCCAGTCGAACGGAAAATATAGAACTGCTCCCCATTTTTTCTTAAATTGCGCAGTGTACTTATAAATATATTTGGCTTATAGCAGACACACTTTATGCAAAATGTGCGTGTTTTTTCCTAAACTCCCTACATTGATCTAAAAACCCTAAAGGAAGCACAGCTTTGGCTTTAAAAAATCGAAGATCCTTTATATCTAATATCACTAACTTTTATTTTCCACTTTAATTTGCTCGGATGATCGTTGTTCTTTGTATTTTTTGAAAGAATTGTGCACGTTATACTGTCTTCTTTGTTTTCAATACACTTCGTTGCGACTGTGTTAATACATATTAAATCACTGTATAACACATTTTTAAGTCACTGCAAAACTTTCAGAAGAAACAACGTGTCATGGATTATATCAGTAACCAAAATGTGTACATTGAGTGAGATAAGAAAACATTTTTCTGAGTATTAAAAATTTTGTTTCTACATTTAAACTATTTGTATTGCTAAAAATGGATTTAGCAGGATCTAAAGTCATATATTGTTGTTACGAACTGCAATTAAAATTCTGAAAAAGTATATATTATTTTTTAAACATGTTTTTGTGATTAACATTCTTAAAATATGTCAGTGTTTGCTTACAGTCAGACTTTATCACATGTTTATGAGCTTTTTACTTCCTTGTACGAAGTAAAAATGAAATATTGTAATCGCAAAAAATGTCGGTTACCATATTTCAACGAAAATATTTATTTTGAATATCGCTAGTGAATGCAATTTAACAATGTAACATGCCTACTATGGGGACAAAATAAAGGATTCTTTCCCCCTAAATAATTATGAAACTTATTTAAAATGGATTCTGGAGAGATGTTTTCGTAGCGTCTGTGCGTACGGACGTATGTATGTATGTATGTCACATAACTCAAAAAAGAGTAGCCTCAGAGGTATTTTGGTTGCAATCGGCCGCACCAAATATATATAAATATATGTATATATATATCCACTCTGTTACTCGGCTCAGTGAGCTCAGTTTCTTTATTCTTATAAGTTTGTAAATTGTGCATTTTTTTCTTTAAAAAATGATTGAATTATTTTGTTCTTATCTTTCGGTTAAGATTTTTATGCCCTTAGTTAACCTGCATGCAGTAACTGTGGAATTATCAACAATTTAAAAATTTTTTAAGTGCAGCTAAGCCTAATTCTTGCTTATGATAGCGACCATATTTCTTTACATTCAGCACTGGAGAATATGGTGTGACAGCAGGCTGCCTGGGTAAAAAACCCTACCCCATGTAGAACAGCTAAGTAATTGCGAATAATGTGAAGCGTAAAACTTGAGAACCGGATCGATAATATATATATATATATATGTGTGTGTGTGTGTGTGTTATTTATTATTTTTTTAAGAATTAGCTAAGTAAATGTATTGATTAATTGAACTTAGAGATTTAAGAAGCTGAATGCAATGTCTGAATATGAACAAGAGGACTAATTGTGTCTAATATGTTACAGCGTGCAGTTGAAGCTTAGCAGAATTGTGCATTTGTTGCCAATCTAGAGAAACTAAGCTTCGCAACAAGAAAGTAATGTCTTCTTTTGTTATTGCGAATTAAATTATGCTTGATACATTCTGGAATTCTCTTTTAAGTTATTAGCTGTTTTTTGCGTACAAATTGTAATTTTAATTGCAAAAATTGTTTTAATTGTACTTGATGCTTTATGTTTTTCTAAAGCCTTAAATTTTTAATGAAAATATTTTGAATTTTTATGTATTTTTGCTTTACCGCGAACTTAATTAGCTGCGCATGTGTAAGCGGCGCTAAATCGTCTGCGAAAAACCGTTTCTTTTTTATTTTTTTAACTTGTTTTACACATCATTTTAGATTTATTATAGTATTTGAATATAACTTGAGGTAATTCTTCAGATGCTATCATTTTTGCTCACTCTGAGTTATAAAATGAATGAGATGTAGCGCTGTTAAGGGAACCTAGCTCCGAAGTGTCGCTATGGTAAACAAATATAGTAAACTTTAAATATCGCATTTATTCTACTGTGGTTTATGCGCTATCGAAGAAGTAGAATTAATTTAAACTTCTTTAACTGTTAATTCAATATATTTTGCGTATAATTTAATATTGCGTACAAGGAAGTCATGTTGTGTTCACATCAGGTTTTGTATTTTAATCGAATGCAGATTATTAAAATCTACGTATAAATTTTGCATATTCTAAAAATAGAAAACGATTGCTTTCATTGGGATGAGCTATAATTAGGTCTTCTATTTGCCAATTATGTCATTTATATTAGGAGATGAGGAAACTGCAACTCTGAAACCGTACTGAAAATGTACGTGTCTTTGTACATTATAGGCTGGCTTTTACACAATAAAATTCTTTCACATATATTTTAAATCGTTATTATATGATTAATTGACAGTTATCTTTTCAGAGCAATACTCCAAAGGTAATTTAATACACCTCTGAAACTCTTGTTTGCTGTATATCATTTTCAGACAATATTCCCTTTTAAAGTGGAATGAAATATTTAAACGTTACCAACCAAGAGACTGACAGACAGAGAACAGAATTCAAATTACCTAACGCGTTATTTGACGCAAGGATACGTGTGTACTTTTGAAATACAAACTAACTACAGTCGGCGAGGAACTGACTCAAATTGCACAACGAATCAGCTGTCGGCGCAATTCCTGTCAATCGATAAGGGGTTGGAGCAGAATTCGAGATATAATACGAAGTCCAGAAATCTGGCAATGGATCATACGAGTAGACTGACCGAAGAGGTCTCTCTTTGTACACAAATATATGGATCATTTACGCGTCTGCAGGACTTTAGTTAGCGGATGAGTTGTCATAGATGAAGGTTTTGATTTCGTAGGTGGTAGTTATATGATAGAGCTAGTACTATTTACATTAGAGTGAATTCAAATTATCTCCAAAGCCATTATCCAGATGATAAGGAAGCTTACCTTTATGAAATTTACTTCGTGCACATTCTGAAACCTTTATTGCATGAGGATGCAATGCTCTAAGCAATATTTCTCAAAATGAGACGCACCATATATTTCCTTATTTGAAAAAAGGGAAAAATAAGAGACATGATATTCAGTACTTTTGTGGTTTCATCTTATACGTCAAAGGAAGTGCATTATTTTTACTTAATAATTAAATCTTCTTTTCGAAATATAAAAACCGCAGACATAATAGAAACGGAACGCTAGAAAACTGGAAAAAATAAAAAAATGGAACGGACAATTTCAAGAAGGAGTTTTTGCCAGATGATACTATTGCGCTATTCGAAACAGTTCTGTTATATTATCTTTTGTGAAATACCGTCTAAACATTAGGTTACTTTTATTTAATACGTATTAAACACAATCCATTTTCCTAACAGACCTTCCGCGAAAACAATTTAATGGAACTAAGCGATATTCTCATTTCACATGAAGTAAAACATACAAATTCCCATACATAATTAATAGCAAATTAGCTGTTACAACAGAAGGTACAAGTTGCCTATAGATAACCTAGACACACTTTCACAGAAAAATACTGTAAGGTATTTTCTCCCTCTTTTCTGCATGCCTTCGTGGTGCGGTTCGAAGCATACTCGACGCGTATTCGAGATGTCCAGGGCTCGAATCCCGGTTAGAGCATTGCACATTTTTCACGTTTCCAGCATTAAATACCCTGATGACTCTACAGTAGCGCCCGAACTAAGAGGTGGTGTACGATAATTCGGCACCACCATCATCTAGCGATTGGGTCTCCTCATCCCCAGTCACCGTTTAAAAGGGGGAATATGTAAGGTATTTTCTTCCTCCTTTCCGCATGCCTTCCTAGTGTAATTGGAAGCAAACTCAACACGTATTCAAAAGCTCGAGTCCCGCCGAGGGAATTGCATATTTTCTCATCTCCTGCTTCAAACATAACCTAATTATTCTAAAACATGAAGCTGGAGATTAATAACAGTGAGATAAACGTGTACTAAAGTATGTTATGTCAATATGATTATGTACAGGATCTAAGTATTTGAAAGGTTTTCGAAATCTTTGCTAAAGTATTTGTCCTTTGAGGTAAGCTGGAAGGATATCACGAGTAATCTTCGAAATTGTTATTCTGTATAACTGCGTTTAGAAGCTTTGTAAAAGCTTAATTCTAGTTAATTTAGAATTTGAAATTACCTTCCAAATTCATTACGACATTTACTGTTTTCGAATTATTTTTATCTTTAAGCAAAACTGACATCAATCTATAGCTAATAGCTTTCTAAATTACAAAATTCAGAACCGACGGTTTCCTCTTATAATTTTAAGATGTGCTTTGAAATAAAGATATATGAAAAAATATCAATAGTTTCCAATATACACGAATTAGTAAAAGCCTCTGAAAGCTACGAATTCCAAGTGTAGGAATTATTGCTCTAAGCAAAAAACAGTGTTATTTACAATACAATATGCGTAAATTATGCCATTTAGATTTCAAGCAACACAGTCATTTCAGCTTCGAAAATTGCTTATTCGTTCTCACTGCGTTCACACACAAATAAGTGGCAGTACAAACAAATATACATAACTGAAGACGAATAAGCAGAAAGTGCTTTAGATCCTGTTTTAGGACCTTTCACTAGTTATAAATTTAAAACTGATATCACACCGACAGATATGAAAAGCAAAAAGCAAGCTTTCTTAGATATTCTAATTTGAAGGGAAAAATCTAGCTAAGATATTTTACAACAAAGATGACTATATTTTGTTCCGCACTCTATTTCGCGTAGGTTAGTCAATCATAAGGAAGAAGGAATCAGGAGACCTAAGTAGAGTTGTAAAGAGCTTAGGTATTTCTTGAAAGTAAAAGAGATGAAAAATGAGCAGCACCTTTACGTGACTTGAACCGTGGACCACTGGAATATCCTTCCCCCCCAACGTGCTGACCACTACACCACGAAGGCATGCGAAGAAGCGAGAGAAATACCTTATATACTCTCCCCGTTTAAAGGGCGACAGTGCATCAGGGGACCCAATCGCCAAATCCCGGTGTTGGAGAATCATCATTTCCACATCATCCCGGGGAGGGGTAGTTCAGGCGCTGTTTGTAGATTAACAAGGATATTTTTGGAAGCAGGAGACGTGAAAATTATGCAATGCCCTCGCCGGGACTTGAGCCACGGACCTCTCGAATACGCATCGAGCGTGCTGACCACTACATCACAAAGGCATGCCAAGAAGGCGGGAGAAACACCTTATATACTCCCCCTTTTTAAGGGCGACTGGGAATTAGGAGACCGAATCGCCAAATCCTGGTGGTGGAGAATTATCATCTAGAACCTTTTTTAGTTCGAGCGCCACCGTAGAGACATAGTCATTTTTTGAAAGCAGGAGGGATGAAAAATGATCAATGCCTTCGCTGGGACTCGAACCACGTACCTCTCGAATACGCGCCGAGCGTGCTGACCTCTACTCCATGGAAGCATGCCAGGAAGGCGGAAGAAATACCTCATAGACTGACTACGATCATGCTTGGAAACAAGTGTTGAATACTTAAAATCCTTGTGTATTAAATTTTTAAAGTTTCAACTGCCTGTCTTAACTTTCTTTGGTGCTGGACAAGACTAAACAGAAATGTTATCAGGACTGAGTGTTCTGTGCATACCTTTGGCGAACATTGTGTCAATGTCCTGATCTCGAACAGGGAGCTGAATGCAGCTATGTTCTGGTAAGTGGTAGAATAACTGCACGTAAGAAGAGTTTAAAATCCCCCTTTATTAAATCACTATTTACAGCCACTTCCCATCTTGGAAGGGATAACAAAATATAATGACCGCACCTTGGTCTAAACTGAACAATCAAATAATTTA
Source organism: Stegodyphus mimosarum (assembly GCA_000611955.2). Taxonomy (NCBI): domain Eukaryota; kingdom Metazoa; phylum Arthropoda; class Arachnida; order Araneae; family Eresidae; genus Stegodyphus; species Stegodyphus mimosarum. The sequence continues at coordinate 167,321 of KK117204.1, forward strand.
AAAAATAAACTTGAGTAGAAAATTAAGTAGTCGTTGCTCTCAGAGCTTTAAACTCGAGGTTGGCCTCTATTCTAAACTATCAATGGTGCGTAGCAAGATTTGGCTAATACTAACGCACTTAGATATGTATTAAAGTAACAGCGATAATGCTTAGAACTTAAATACTAGCTAGTCAGGCGAACGTCGAACAGAGCCGAAGCGATCTGAGACTAAAAGCTCTCTCACACTGAGAAGTTCCTCGCTAACCTTTAAATACAAAACTTGGCTCTCCTTCAAATTAGTATAAAGCTGAAACGCGCGCTCATTCTAACGGGAAGTTGAAATAAGAGTTAACAGGAAAGAGAAATTAACATAAAACTTTGTTAGTTTAAACTAAAACCTTATAATGTGTCTAACAAAACGTTATAAACTGAAATCCTGGTCTTGGCGTCATGGTTACGTTGAGGAATGGTGGTACCTAAAATTCTTTGGTACAAAATTTACGTGGTTGGTGTCGGACACACACACACAACAAAAATAAATAAAAAATAGTATCTACTCAAATTATAATCTGAAAACTCTGAATCCTAACTGTGTTGTGAAGAAAATATGTTATTGATCTAACCCACTTTACATTTAAAATTCAATAAACTGTGTCTTAGAATAAACTAACGCAATCAATGCAAACCCACACTTAATAAAACTTAACCTGAAAAAATAGAGGAATAAATCTTCGCTGGTGCTCGGGTAAAATATTATTGTATCTCTCAAATAATCCACTACTACAATTCACATAACTTGCACATCCACCAATTATATAATTAACTCAAGAGCAATAAAGTTCAATTTAATTAATGTTAAAACCTCACAAACACCACAAAATAAATATTAATGTAACGATCAATTAGTTTCCCATAAATGATAAAATAAAGCAATTTAAATACATTCCTCGCACCTACTAATCATGTCAATTTATCGAAAAACATTCAATTAATTATAATAAGTGGCTAGTACTTTAAATTAAAACGGTGCGTTGTGAAACCTTTAAAAATATTAACAATATTGCAAGTTAAGTCTCCATGTTTCTTAAAAGCCTTATGGCTTAAATGAATGGAGTGATTGGACAAACCAACAATTAAAATAACTCAACAAGTCAAATATACAATATACAAGTCAAACACATTTATTAAATACCTAGAATAATTATAAATTCAAATAGCCGGCCAGATTACTTCGAGGAATCTAGTGAACTGCTGAGAGAATTATCGCTTACTTCAAAGAACACAAAGCGTAAAACTCAAGAAGGGTTAATTACCCTTTATTCACTTCAAATAAGATTAACAGTCGGCCCCTTTCTTCGGGCTTACAGCAAAGCCTCGACTTGGGCTTAAACTCAAAAGTAAGAAATAAGAACTAACTAATGGTTAACTTAGAGATTTAGCCGAAACTAACACAATTTTGTAACATATGTAGTTGACCCGTAATCTGAACAAGCCGGCGAAATCTCAAAAGGCATGTGCAACAGTTTAAAAAGACGTAGCCAAATGGCAAACGTGCGCTACTCAGAAATCCTAACTCTCTCTGTCGAAATTAGTTGAACTTAATACTATTCTCTTCCTCATTTGCATTCAACGCGATTCTAAAAAGTCAGTCTGGTAGGGAGTTGTAAGTTGAAACGAGATAAGACAGGAAAGATTCAATAAATTAAAAAAACTGCTATAAAATTTAAATATACCTTACTAGTTATTTAAAATAGATCTCACATAAACTAATATAAGAAATTAAAATTAGCTGAATTACACATTTTATAGGCACAAATTTTTAAAGTGTCTTTACGGCACAAGACGTTTTTACTACTATCAGATTAGAAACACTTCTTCCAGTTACGCAAGATGAGTTAAAATTACCTTCACGTGACAAATAACTCCAACGGTATGAATAATAATATAGGATAACTAAGAGTTGGTCTTCTGGAATTCTTCGAACACAAGGAGCTACTGTATATCGGCGAATTCAACGGAGGATAACGTTATTGAGTTTCTGAATTTGTCTTTCACCATAAATCGCCCAAATCACGACTTCAAGAGAAATGACACTTGGAAGAAATCATAAATGAAGAAGCCAAGAATAACAGCAATTCTGAAGTATGAAAAGCAGATGAATGGAGAAGCAGAAAAGAACCAGAAACGCTAAGACAGGAAAAGACGCGTTCAGGAATCACATTTCGATGAGAACTGCATATAATGTTGAAACGACTAATTAATAGGAGCATGTAGATAAGCGAAAATTAAGCTTTTGATGAGAACTCGACCTGAGCGACGACACAAGGATGAAGCTCAAGAAATTCTCCATATCAGGTAATTTAGAGAAAATTCAGCATCAGTTCCCGGTAAATTTATCAAATAATCGTCAAGCAGAAAATTCAGCAGATGTTCTCGTCCAGGGCAGAAAATTCAGCAGATGTTCTCGTCCAGGGCAAAACGCGGGCTCTATACCACAGGCTCAGGCCTCCTCTTATTCAAACCTTACAACTTCAAAAACTCGAAACTATGTAGAGTCATTATGTATTTTTTGAAAGCAAGAGATATGAAAAATGAGCAACGCCTTCGCCGGGACTCGAACCACGGGACCCTGGAATACGCGTCTAGCATGCTGACCACTACAGCACGAAGATATGCGAAGAAGGCGGGAGAAATACCTTATATACTCCCACTTTTAAGGGGCGACTGGGCTTCAGGGAACTCAATCGCCAAATCCCAGTGGTGGTAAATCATCATCCACGTTTTTTTTAGTTCGTTTTTTTAGTTAGTTTTTTAGCTAGTGTAGAGACATTGGGTATTTTATGAAAGCAGAAGAGATGAAAATGAGCAACGTCTGCGCCGGGACTCGAACTACGGACCTCTGGAATACGAGCCCAGCACGCTGACCACTACACGACGAAGGCGGGAGAAATAACTTATAACGATCCACTTGAACATCTGTACAAGCCTCGAAAAAAGTTTGGTTTCTCCACCCACTAAAACTTATAGGTTAAAAATTAAACATAAAATTAAGCCTGACCAACCCTAGAATTTCTCTTTTTATTTTGTTGTTAAAACTTCACTCCTTTCGTCAAATAGAAATAAGGACGCCTCACAAAGACCTCAGCTGGGCAGTTGCAGCCATTAAGTCACCCAACGCGTGTGAAACCAAATGAGGTAAGATCAAACAAGGCTTTAAAGTAAGAAATGTAAAGACCTCCCTCCGTCCGAAACTCATTTTTTCAACGCTTTCACAAGGAAAAGTGAAGCAAGGAAGCCGATTAAATCTTTTTTTACAATTCAGTAAACAAAACCCCTGCAGCGCGAAAGACCTCTCTGTTATCCTAAAGGCTCTACGCAATCTGTTGAGGAAACCAAAGGAAACCCAGTTCCGGCCAAATGTTCCGAAGAAACGCTCTCTAATTTTGTTATAAGTTTGACCATTGAAAAATAAATAAGACTAAAGATTTTAACTACGTACTCAAACCATAAAATTCAGTTCAAGAGGAATATCGCAAAATAATTTTAAAATGAGTATATCTTTAGAATTTTGGATATAGAATCTCGCACGGTGGAGATAATTTTTTTCCCTGTACAGTGTTGCCATCTCTCGCTTGAAATCGTTTAGTTTTTTAATTAAAAATTATTACAAATATTAAACATATTATATTTATTACAAAATATGAAATCGATAATAAAACAAATTTCATACTCAAATTAGGGCTTCCACATGCCCATATTCTATGGAAGATTACGTTATTCAAATTTTGATGGCTCTAGATACTGTCGTTTTATCTCATTGCGAGAAAAATACATACATTAATGCAGATCCTTCATTATTTAATTTCTTTAAATATAATGCAGGGTGATAATATTTGGTAGCAGCAATTTGAAAAATGATTCGCGGTTTATAGTTTTAATCGCAAAGTCCAGGGAAAATTGTCCTCCAGGGATTTTGTCCAATTTTAGTCCTCCAGGGAAAATTGTCCCTCTGGACTAATTAACACAATTAAAATTTGTGACACAAGGGTTAATCGAAGCGTTTACTATTATAGACCAAAGGTTCTGTTCTCAAACGTTTTAAATTTTGTTCCGGTTACAAGTGCATGTGTGAAGAATATGGGAGTTAAGCTACAGGCGTTCCTCATTCTAAGTTTACCTTACATTTATTGCATGAAAGCTTTTCAAATATTTTTTTTTTTTTTGCTAAAGTGTTAACGCTCTGACCGACCACGGCTTTCGCTAAGAAAGCACGCATTTCCCAAAACTACTATGTGAAGAAATTATTTTCTTGATTTTAATGTAAATTTAAACCATAAAATTCAGTTCAAGAGCAATATCGGAAAATAATTTTAAATTGATAATATCTTCAGAATTTTCGATACACATTCTCGCGGGCTGGAGATAAAAATGTTTTTTCTGTACAACGTTGCCATTGCTCGCTTTGAAATCCTTGAGTTTGTTAATCAAAAGTTCGTTAAAGACTTACAAAATATGAAATCGATAATAAAACAAATCCCAAATTTCAAATTTGGGTTTCCAGATGTCCATATTAGCAGTAGGATTACGTCATTTAAAATTGGATGGCTCTAGGTACCGTCGTTTTATCACAGTGCGAGAAACATACATAAATTTATGCAGGTTTTTCATTACTTAATTTGTTTAAATATAATACAGGGCTGTAATATTTGGTGGCAACAAATTGAAAAGTTAAACAACGTTTATAGTGAATCAACGCAAAATGCCAAAACGAAATTAATAGTCCTTCTGGGCAAATTGCAACTTTGGACTAAAAATTAATTTAAAATAAAATACTAAATCATTTACCTTTCACACTAAATTATAAAATTCATTTGTAAGTAAGTTTTTTACTGTCCTGACACATGCTCCTCAGTCAGGTTTGCAAGTATTTTTACCATCAGTGAGACAACATGCTATTTAGTTGAAACTTATGAGTCACTTCAAAACCAAATAAAGGTTAACCAATAACACGGGAAGAGAAATTATGTTGTAAGAAAATTGGGTTTGTTCTATTATCATGTTTCTCATTTACTCATGAGTACATTAATTTAAACGAAGTGACTAAGAATGATAACTTATACAGTTAGAAAATCCACTTTTTATATGCTTCTGAGGAAGAAATGTAGTTTACTGGCTGGTATTTCCAAAAAATAAGATACAATATACAATGCAGCTCTTTATATTTGGTGCATGGGCAAGCAACGAAAACATATATTACTGCTTTTTATACACCACCACCACATATGGCGATGCCAAGTGAAGCGAATAGATTCCAAACCAATCCACGCACATACACATAAATACCGTGTCCGTAGTCGAAAGATGACATGCTGAGATTATAAGAAGGACTTCTGGATTCTGGCTGTCAACGCTTCTTTCCTAGCTAAGCAGACAGTTTTGTCAGTTTCAATCTTTCCCGCGCTGGTTCGCTTGCTACTGCGGTCATGTTTCTCATCGTGAGGGGGCAGTATGCTTATGTTTTTTCCCCTTAGTGGCTCTTAATATATTTCGTTTTTATTTTCCTGGAATTTGCGGATTACAATGTATGATTTCTTTTGCTTTCGTGCGGAAGATGTTTTAGGTGATGTCTCTCATTTCCTTTCGGTAACAGCAAAGGAATGCTCAACAAAAACACTAAAATATATTTTCGGTATCCAGCCGTGGATTTCGTTGGCTGTTGTTTAAAAATCCGTGATGAAAATTCTCAATTTTTCTTGTTTAGAGGTACGTCTGCTCCAACGCATATATTTGTTTATAGTAAATGTCTGACTGTAATTTCACTTAAAACGGGAGACAACAGTTAGCTAATTTTTCCACTGCTTTCGTATTGACTCTAAATATAGAGTCAAAATTTAAATCAACCTTTCGACTGAGAACGAAACTCCTGTATTTACATTACCAGATATTTGTTTCCTCATCAAAATTTTAAGCTATATGCCTGACCAAGACGCTTCCAATCTCCTGTACGTTCAGTTAACTTAAGTAAGATTATTCCACCTCATAATGTCTGAATAAGGTGGAATAATCTGATCTAAGTTAACTGAACGTTCAGGAGATTGGAAATCTTACTTAGTTTGAAATTTCAAAATGCTTAGTTCGAGCTAAGAGAAAGCATAAATGAATTATGATGAAATACACTAAATTTTGTGGAGGAAAGTTTGAGAACTTTAATATTTTCACGAGAAATCTAAATTCTAATTAAACAGTCGGCACAAATAGAATAAATCTTAAATCTTCTTCCTTGTCTCCTCGCTCGTACATAGATGTTGCCGCTGGGAAGGATGTTTTCTTAAATCCAAACAAATACTGAAAGTTTACACACATCCATTTATTAATCATTTTAACACACACTCATTACAGGAGACAGTTAACGGAAGCAACATAATAATAAATAAAAAAAAGTTAGAGTCATCAAAGTTTCTGGGCATAGGCAAATGATGCCCGAAGTTTAAATTGGAAGCACTCTATTCTATACTGTGGGGGTTGTGACAAATATAAATGTTTCAAATAATTTTTATTTGCATAAAGTTTTAACCATCTCACCGACCAGGGCTTTCGGTAAAAAAGCACGTATTTCCCAAAACTACTATGTGAAGAAATTATTTCCTTGATTTTAATGTAAAAATTCGCCTATTATTTTATACATGGAATTGTATACTTTTAATATATTACCTTAATTTCTTTCACATATTTCAGTATGCATGTATCTATATGATCTTACAGGTGTCGCAAAAAATATACGGCCTTGTCGGTTAGAGGGTTTTAATATCACATGTGTTTAAAGAAAAGTATTTTCTGAAGTACTTGTCAAAGTATTATTTGTTATAAAGTAACTGCAAATAATTCTGATTAATAAGGCCTTTCACGTCAAACACGAAGCCGCCCAGACGGTATGCTGACTAATGTTTTCATATGTAATGATACTAGAAACTAACCCTTATAATTAAAGTTAAAACAAAAGCAAATTTTCCATTTAAATAGAGATGATTTATAGCATTTTTTAATTAACGTAAAATTACATCATTATTATGAAATGAGTCCATCATTATTTGTAAGCAGTGACTTCTTGAAACAAGATTACGAGTAGTGTGTAAAGGCCGATTCTGGAACAAAAGAAGCTCCGCAACTTCCCCGCCCTCCCCTCCCCCTCCCTTCCCCTTTCAAGCGCTCCTCTTCTCCACCCTCACCCCTTTC
>KK117205.1:0-10320 GCA_000611955.2 Stegodyphus mimosarum
CATGTTCTTCGCACTTAAACCATAAAATTCTGTTCAATAGCAATATCGCAAAATAATTTTAAAATGAGTACACTATTAGGATTTCTGATACACAATTCCGCACGCTTTAGATTAAAAATGTGTTTTTTTTTTTGTTTTGTTTTGTTTTTTTTTTCTTCTCGTAGAGTGTTGCCATTGCTCCCTTTTAAATCGCTTGAGTTTGTTCATCGAAAATTCGTTAAAGTTTTACAAAATATGAAAGAAAATAAAACAAATTCCGAATTCGACCTTCTAGATGCGTATATCAAGTGGAAATGTACGTTATTTAAAAATTGGATGGCTCTAGGTACCGTTGTTTTATCACCTTTGGAGAAATATACGTTTATTTACGCAGATTCTTCATTATTTAATTTCTTTAAATATAATACATCGCTGCAATGTTTTGTTCCAACAATTTGAAATGTATTTCAGACTTTTAATGTTTCCAACGTAAAAGCGCAAAACGAAAACAATAATCCTTCAGGGACAAAGCCCGTTTGGACTAAAAAAGCTTCTTATTAAATTCATTTTTCCAATGAGACTACAGCAGATACTTTTTACTTCCCTGTACGAAGTAAAAATAAAATACTGTAATTGCGAAAAATTTCGGGTATCATATTTCAACGAAAATATCCATTTTGACCTCTATCGAATGGAATTTAACAATGGAATGGAATTTAACAAAATTTTTCATGGCGTCTGCGCGTACGTACGTACAGACATATGTATGTATGTATCTCGCATAACTCAAAAACAAGTCGACTCAGAACGTTGAAATTTTATAGTATATAGGACTACTATAACATGCAGATGTGCACATCCTATTTGGTTGCAATCGGCCGCACCAAAACTACACAAATGTATATATATCCACTCTGTTACTCGGCTTAGTGAACTCAGTTTCTTTATTCTTATATGTTTGTAAACTGTGCATTTTTTAAAAATGATCGAATTATGTTTTTCTTACCTTCCGGTTAAGGTTTTTATGCGTTTACTAAATCTGCATGCAATATTTGTAGAATTATCAACAATTTAAAAGTTATTTAAGTGCGGCTAAGCAACTTTTTAAGTACTGATAAGCCTAATTTTTGGTTGTGATAGCGCCCATATTTGTTTACATTTGAAGCTTAGCAGAATAGTGGATGTGTTGCCAATTTAGAAAAACTAAGCTTCGCTACAACAAAGTAACGCCTTCTTTTATTATTACGAATTAAATCATACTTGATTCATTCCGGATTTAACATTTAAGTTATTAGCTTGGTTTTGCGTACAAATTGTAACTTTAATTGTAAAAATTGCTTTGTTTTAATTGTTTTTAACTGTACTTGGTGTTTTGTGTTTTTCTATATCTTTCAATTTTAATGAAAATATTTTGAATTTTTATGTATTTTTGCCTTATCGGGACGTGAGAACTGAATTAGTTAGTAGCGCATGCGCAGGAGGTAAGCAACGCTGAATCGTCTGTGGAATCGTTTGCGTTTAGCGCCTAAGTGTGGCTATGGTAAATAAATATAGGGAACTTTAAAGCATTTATTCTGTTGTGGTTTATGCGCTACCGGCGAAGTAGATTTAATTCAAAATTCGTTAACTGTTAATTCAATATGTTTAAATGAAATGCAGCAAACCTGCGTATAATTTAATATTCCATACAAGGAAGTCATGTGATCTACACATCAGATTTTTTTGTCTGCATCTTAAAAGTCATCATCCATTTCTCCTTTATCATGTAGGATTTTAAATGCCCCCATAGAGAGCTGAGGAAGCAGTTTTAACATCTACTGAAAGAAAAATGTGTTATACTTCTGAATAGGCAGTAACCCTTGTTATAATGTCTCAGTAAAAATAATGTAATGCATGGGTTAAGATATTTGATTTGAGTCGGGAATGTAAACAAAGAGGGTTTAGATTTCAAACATTCTCGGTTTTGAAGAAGTAGGATATATGTTATTTTCTCTCAAAATGAACAGAGGTTTGTGTATAATATTTGTTAATTTAAGTTTGGTTTTTGCTTAATTTCACACTTTGCATAGAAGCAGATTCTAAGTACTTAATTTCATGCCTTTATTCTGAGTAATAATACATATCACATAATGCTGAGCTTAAAAGTCCGTGCAAATCTAATCTTCACTGATTTTTTAAAACAAAATTTTTCATCTTTCTCAAAACAATGAAATAACTTTATTTTTTTTAAATCAAAGTCGGGCATAAATAATTCTTAAATTATGGATGACGTCAGGTTTATTATTTCTTAAAGTGAAAAGAAGACGCTTTAAACGGAGGCAGGTGTATATGCTTTTATGGAATAAGACTTTAACTAACATGGTTATAACTTACCCATGAAGAATATTATTATTTTACATTTGGAATTCGACTAACAAGGAACTGCTATCTAATCCAGATTTAAAATCCTAAATGAAATTTGTTTGATTTGTATTCGATACTTCTGAAAAAGAGTTCTCTGGAAACCATGTGTTCATTCCCTGGCTAGGCTACGTTAGGTTATTTGATTACGACAAAAAAGATGAGGCCTATCTGCCTAAGTGAAGAGAGATAAAGATAAAAGTAAGGGGAACACCAGACCGTCATGATAAATCACCAGATATTATTTCCGGTTACTAACCATTTATCTCTGCATTGTTCCACGCCATAGAACGATCTCCAGCAGCCTATTATGCTCAATCCAAATAATGAGATCGTGATATTTTGTACAAGTGAAAGAAATAAATCTGTTATAATAATATATCAGTGAAAGATTGAAATAACTGCGTTTGTACAGAGCTGTTAGACTTTGCCAACTATGCACCCAGTCCGTTTGCCTGCATTTGAACCCGTGTCGAACGACCAGTATTCAGAGATCTTAACTGTTCCGCTTCTTATAAGGCTGCTTATAAGACTGGTTTTGTATACTGTTTTACGTCTAAACTTTTGGAAGGTTACTAACAAATAAAAAACGAAAATAGTTTCCAAGATATTTATATGCTAAGGCTCATCCAAAAAGCAACAATCATATATCAGTAACAAAGCAGCTTAAAAATAGCACAGCTGTCTTTCTTAATATTATACAAAATCACGTAGCAATATTTTAAGGTAATTTCTTTCTCCTTTCTGCATGCCTTCGTAGTGTAACAGTAGCACACACGCCGCGTATTCCAGAGATGCAGGTTCCAGTCATTGCTCATTTATCACGTCTCCAGCTTAAAAAAAATTTTAGGATTTAGATTTAGGATTTTAGGATTTAAAAAATTTAGGGAATTTAATAGTTGAGCGTAGAACAGATTAAAAGTTAAATGTAAGAAGTCTTTAGACAAGCAATGTGTTAACACTCTTTAGCAATTAAACACATTAGTATCTCAAACTAAAATATATCTTTATTTAGTTGATTAAAAATCTAAAACTCTGAATATTTTTTACTTGTTACGAGTGAAGTCTACGTCCTTTTTCGTAAACTGGAGTCGCCGATGGTATTACTGTACTGTAATATTTTAAGCAATATTGTTTTATTTCGACAGAAATGCAAGAAATTCAGATTTTCTTAATTTAAACATGACTGCAAAAAACGTTTTTACGAATTTCAGTTTGCAAAATCTCCTCTGTGCTTTAACTATTACTGTAATTACTATTATTGTAAGCGTACATGTGAATGTAAAAAGCAAATTCTTTTGCTATATTTTGTCTCTCAATTTGTAAGATTCTGTTAGATGAACAACTCTGTTCTCACTTCCTTATTGTAAATATCAGACGGAGTGCTATTTATTGTACCTTGAACTGTCGTTTGTATTAAAGCACATTTAATGAGCTTTTGTTCCCTTTTCAAGACCATAAAGAAGTGGGGGTCTAGGTTATGTGTTCACTATTTTGAACTGCTCAAATAGTTACTTCACTAAAGAAGAAAATTCCTGAAGTATAACTGAATTGGAGGTTTTTCGCAATTTTTTTTACTAAAATTAATACAGCTTCGTCGGAATGTTTGTAATGTAAGAGGTATATCTTTTGTCGCAGTGTTTTGGGACTGGATTCGATTTATTGCGAGATGGAAAAGCACAGTAAGGTTAGCTACCCCAAGGAGATTGATGCCTTCATGGAAAATAATGGTTTTGAATGCGGTTAAACTACAAAGCAATATAACTGTAATAGCATAGATGCAAATTAAAATTAAAACAGCAGATATAATTCCTAGATAAAGAGATGATAATTCCATAAATATCAAATAAAGTAAATAACATTCTCGTTTAAAAGCTAAATTTACATAGTTAAATTTATAAACATAAAATGCCAGAAACAAATCCGTCTACAAAGAAATAAATAATTTCAGCATTCACTTATTAATCGTTTATCGCAGTACATACTTCATACTAAACTCTAGAGATTGGTTTTGATAGCATGCCTAAAGAGAAATACAATATTTTAAAATCTTACCCTTGTCGCTGTACAAAAATACTGTTGCTCCTTAGAGGAAATGCTGATGCCCTCCGAAAATCTGCACCCTAGGTGGCTATCTATGTTGCCTAAAGCCAAGCCTATTCTTAAACGGCCTTCGGTACAGACTATGGGGTTTAATATCAAACATGGAGGAAATACTTTACTAAGACATAAAATAGCTGTTGCCTCTGCTGTGAGCAAATGGTTGATGTAAGGCATTTTGCATCATTTTCCACTACTGTACAGTGCTTCGTTTAGCTAACAAGTTAACGAAAATTTTAGGATAGAAATGATGGTAAACCATCCACTTTCGCTGTACTTGAAGCGATATTACTCTTACCTACCCCCTGCAGTAAATATATAACTTCGTGCACTCCAATTTCATCAGTTACACGGTTGTACTGGAAAATTCCATACGAGATGATTTCCGAGTTCAAATTTCAAACACATCTTCCAGAAAAGAATTAAATGGGAGGAGAGCATTTGAGGATGAATCTTTCAAAAAAATATAAAAACAATGTTATTTGCTGCATCATATTTCTTTCAGTGTATAAGTAGAACAGTATTTACTATAGTGTACACTTTTCTCCGGTAAATATAACACCGGCAATTAATATTACGCCATAATCTGTATTCATTACCACTCTTATACTGTGTATAAAATCAGTCTGGTCATTTTTTCAGTAGCTTATGTATTATGCACAAACAACATGTTTAATTTCATGAAATTCTTAAATTTTTCTTTCTTTTCAGGTGTTGCTTCTTGCCTCATTAGTTGCACTAGCTTCCGCGGAATATGGATTTGAAGAAGCAGAGCAGTTCGAAGGAGTAAGCAGGCGAATATTAATGTCATTTCAAACTGCATGCATATTTTAAAATAAGCCACATTTAAGCGCAATCATAATTTCACACAACTAATATTTACAAAATTTATGAAGCTTCTAATAGTTTACATTTCCATTCAAAACGCATAATAAGAGGGTGGGCAGGATGTATAAAAATCATATGTATTATACCAAAGCCTGATTTTAAGCTGCTGCATTTTGGTAGTTATTCAAGCAATGTTTTTTTCGAACGTACTATATAATCTTTTACGTGAAAGAAAAACGCTTTTGGAAGCCTTGAAAAAATATACAAAACAGCTCACTAAAATAACCTTGGTGTAAAATTAAACTTGAATGAAGATGCTATTTCCTTGGCATAACAAAGATCGTGTTCTTTTACATAATCTAAACTTGAAAAACTCTTTTTGAATAATAATTACTTTTTAAGAAACAGTATGCGCGCAAAATTTGGCAAATGTTGCTCTGTGAATTTCTTGAATGGTAATAAACTTTCAAGTAGGTTACTCCGAATCGTACAAAATTTTAATTTTAAAGTAGAAAAGTCACAAGCTGCGGAAAACAATTTGGGTATACACAGCAAATACTGAGATATATAAGTTCACGTATATCGTAAAAGTAACAACAATACATATTTCTACAAAGAAAGTTCCGAAACAGTCATGTACGAAATTATTCCAACTCAAATTAGTTGACGTTAAGGCATTTTATAAAATATGTACGAAGCATTACTGCTCATTTTCTTAAAATAACATATTTAACATCTTTAACTTCAGTAGTAATTATGTTTGTAAATAGCATATTCAACTTAAAGAAGCATCTATTTAAATATGAATACAAATCATATCCAATTCTGAATTTCAATTACTTATTTTACAGCCATTTGAGGCCCAACCGTACAGTTTCGGATATTCTATGAAGAATGCTCATGGCGAGCAGCACAGACACGAAAGCAGTAATGGCGCTGGAAGAGTAACCGGAAGCTATGGTTTTGTGGATGAACATGGAATCCATCGTATAGTTCACTACGTCGCTGATCACTTGGGTTTCCGAGCAAAAATCATTACTAATGAACCTGGAACAGCGAATCAGAATCCAGCAGGAGTCATAATGGAATCAACACATGGATGAAAGGAAATTCGTGAAAACCAAGTATGTTTTTAAGCGTTATCCTTTGAACGAAATAATCAGATTCCATATTATTCAAATTAATAAAAAGTAGCTTAAATTTAAGCATGAAATAATTGTTTAAATTCATTCAAATTTAAATTCCGTACAAAGAAGTGAGAAAATTTTCTTTTTACATCGGGAGTTTAATTTCGAAATAGTATTGTAATCATGAAGTAACTGAGTGATTAAATTTATTGAAATACATTTTATAGAAGAAACTGCAACTATTTAAAATTAAATGTTTAGCATTTTACGGGCATAATTTGCATATTTGTTATGATCTTTAAAATTGTCTTCTCAATAAGTTTTAGAAATGCAGACGTTTCTAAATTATCTATGTCATATTTTTGCTTGAACATTTAATCAGCTGAAAATTTTATGTGAATTTTTATTTTGTCTTATATTATTTAAGCATAAAATTTTACATTTTTTTCATAACTGAGTTTAGGAATTTTATTGCCTGAAGTGCAAAAAAAGAAAAATAGACTTTTTTGTTAAAATTAAAAATTTCTGGGTAGGCTTCGAAAACGAAAAGAAAAGGTATTTCTACTCTTATAATTTTACACAAATTTTATTGCCATACTTCACTGCTTAACTACTCTCACCCAGTATTCAATCATCGTTATATTTCATTCCTTTTAATGAAACGCTACAAAATGTGAAATATCAAAGATAAAAGCAATCAATTAAAAAAAAACAAAAAAGAAAAGGTATTTGGTTGTAACGAAAGTTTACTCTTTGTGGATAATACCACGGCAATCTCGCCAGATGCAAAGCATCATCTTTTTGTTAGTCAAACTGTGCTCTGCGATGCTGCGGACGAGCTCACCGAGTGCACAGCAATTCTCTTCTCGACCTGTGTTGTTGAAATAAATCTATTTTTCATGATAAGTAAGAACCCCGTCCAGAATTTTGTCCTTGCTCTGATATTAGAGCAGATTATTGCAAGCCCTAACACGTCCGTCAAGTCAGCTCATGTGGCACCCAGCGATTTAACTTGTACGTCTTGTTTATGCGATACATAGCGCGATTAATGAAAGTGGCACTAACATCTAGCTGCTTAGTAAGCTCTCGAGTAGTTGCGTACTGATCTTCTTCCACAAGCTCTTGCAGGAGAGCTTCATCAACATCAGTAGGCGTGCTGCGAGAGCGTTCTGCTTCTTGAATGCCATAGTCCTTGTTTTTGAACTTCGGTACCATACCTTCACAGTGTCATATGATACAATATTAGTACCTAAAGCTGTATACATGATTTAGTGGCATTCTGTAGCTGACGCTTTGCAATAGAAGTGGAAGTAAACGGTGATTCTAATCTGCCAGCGTGATAGTTCCATTTCAGACATGTTGTTCTTAATGATAACAAAACGTTTTTAAGAGTTTTACAACATGGTGTTCTAAAACAAGTTTCTTTTTATCAAATATCAAAAGCAGTTTGACAAAATACGATTAAACACGCCAAAGCGAACTATTTGCGCAGATGATATTTCCAGCGGCGGGAGACTTTCGTTAAAACCCGATATTTTTTATTCGTCTCTTAAAGGAAAACTTGTTGTTACTTGAAATCTATATCAAAAGAAGCAAATTATAAAAGAGGAATCCTGAACTCGTTCATTATCTTAAAATAAAACCTTATTTTGTAAAAGTTATATACTTTCGATTGCATATGATTCAAGGCTCTTTGAGGGAAAAATTTCCTTAAGATACTAACTTCTGTCTTCGTTATCTTCATACCCAAGGAAAAGATTTTCAAGAACATAATCAAAAAATTCTAACATAATAAAACATGTTTTAACATAATAAACATAATTTTAATTTAACTAAAAAGTTATTATCAAGAAAAATATAGTACCATGAACATCTATAAAATGTTTCTTAGATATAAATAAAAAGTATTTAATGTAAAGAAAGTTAAGAAAGTTTACTTTCCTATGTTTATCTTAGTAAAATCCTTATATATAAATTTTCAACTCGCATTACGTTACTGATGAAGATTCGTTTGGAATCGGATGTCTTATATCAGATGTTAAAAGGTTCTGAAAACATATTTATAAAGAATTTTCAAAACTGAGTCAGGAGTGAAAATCCGCTATTGATTCAAACTGAATTTTTGAATACCTGGAAAATCAGGAATACAGAAATCAATTGATATTGGAACAAAAACCACCACTCTTAGATGTTTATGTGTTTAACTGTAAAGTTAAACACATAAACATCTAAGAGTTGTAAAACGTAATACTTTCCAGCGTACGAATATGGTTGTTCATATTAGTATATTCTTATTCTTTTCACACTAGTAACTTATTAGTGTTATAATACAAGCTCCCACTTAAGATTATTTCAATGGTGCTATTTATATAAAATGCATTTTTCTCCTTCAGAAGTAAGTAAATAACTCTTTGAAAGCTTAAAAATCTAGTTAAGTTTGGTCTTATAGTCCTAAATGGCAGGTAAACTGTCCCATCGGGTGTTCTATATGTTATACATTTTTATTTTACTAAAGGTTAACTCAGTAAGAATCAATAATCGGAATTTAGCATTAGTTAGTTCACTTACATATTTTTTAAAAAATATTAAAAAAATCAAAATTTTACTCTCCCAAACAGACACATTTTCTTAATGCTAATCTTACGTGAGCTGCTTCGTGTAATGATTTATAACTCGTTAAATAATGTAGCAATTCATGCATGATTTGAGTTACAGTATGATTATTTGGAAATGTGTCATCAACCACACATTACCTTAAACCGTGCATGTTACCAGCACCTTTTAAAATGCAATTTTCCTAATTTCTGGAAACTGAAACCCTAACTACATGCTCAATGAAACATCTTAATAGCTTCTTTGGAATGAATCGGCCTATTGAAGGTTTTATAATAGCCTTTAAACACACAGAAAGTAACACAGTTATTTTGTTTGTTGTTCCGCTACAGTAAACAAATATTTTTCACTTACTCATTTCGAAAATTATAACGTCCAGTGTAGGAAATTCAGTAGAATGAATTTAATTTTCCTACCTAAGTTCTCAGTTTTAAATTGTTGGACACTTTGGCATCTGAGTTAAATACAAATTTTTCTTTTTTTTTTAATCATAAAATAATTTATACATCCTATTTAGTGTATAGTTTCATAGCTGAGAACCCAATCGTAATCCGCAATATAAAATTGTGTGAGGATTTATTTATTTATTTTGACTAATAGTTAATTTTGAGTTAAAGCAACTTTCCTGTCTCTCTCCTTTTCACCCCTGCTTTTCATGCCAGAATGTAAATTAGTTAGTGTCAGATTAAGGAAGAAAGAAGTGCTATTTAGAGAAGGTTTCGCAAGTTGATTTTAAAGTGTGTTCTGCCTGTTTGAGGCCATTTTGTTACCGTGACTTATTAGCGATTTGATTCTGTGGTGTTGAATGCTTCTAGCCATTAGGCTTGTCTCTCCGGCTTCTACGAACTAGAGCCTTCCTGCGCGTTTATTTTTATCCTATGAGCTGTTAGCCTGGTCTAATTCTGTTTTATTTTAAGTTCAACATTAATTGTTTAAGTTAAGCCAGAGGTGTTGGCTTATGTAAAACCAAGCGGGATCGATTATTATTTGTTTCTAATTTAATAAAAGGATATTTAAACCCTTCTTTCGCCTTTGTCTGCCTACTGATTAAAGACACAAGGATATTTCCTCTACAGACCTTGTAGAGTTCGTGAGTTTATGTTAGCCAAGAATACAAACTCTATAGTTGTTTAGTCTTAAGTATAATGAATATCACTTAGCTTTGTAACAAATATTTTCACTAAACTTTATTTTGTATTTAGTTTTGCAATAAAATCTTGAGTTCTTAGTTTTGTCATAAAATTTTGCAATAAAATGAAACCAACTGGTTCAG
>KK117205.1:10336-84439 GCA_000611955.2 Stegodyphus mimosarum
TATATATATGTACATATAACACTAAATATTTTTGTTAGTGGATGACGAAGATTCATCACGTTACTTTGGAGATTCTGTTCCATTTCGTAGATATTTTATAGGTTCAGAATCCTGTGTAGCTCATTTATACTTAATAGTAAAGATTTGCAATAGTAACACAGATGCATGATGACGGAGCTTGTGCATAGAGGTGCAGAAGCAGTCGTAGTCAGTTTAACAACTTTTATTTCTCATTGGTAAAACTCTGTTGCAGCACCACAGACACGATTTGTTTTTCTTCATAATCACAGATTTATTTATAACAATGAAAGATTTATTTATAACAATAAAAGATTTATTTATAACAATGAAAGCGAAACAGCAGAGGACATTTCAGCACACAGGAAAGCTGAGCAGAAATACACAGATTTCAATGTGAGATTTACTTAAGTTTTACTTTATTTCTGCCTGTTCATAAAGATACTTCCCAAAATTTAATATTATTATTGGCTGAAGTGTTACATAAGTGCGACAAGGTTACATGTGACATTGCATACATGTGACAAGGTTTAGTCTTGAAATGATGCAACAAGGAGAGATTTTATATAACCAACTATCTATTTATAGCAACGAGAAATGAAATAAGCAGACTTAAGGGCTATTACAAATTAAGTTTAGAATTTTATTAAACACTTTTTTAACTTACATATAGAATGTACTTAATGTTGTGTTAAAAGTGAAAGCTTATCCCCGATAATTCTAGTTTAAGCCCTATTCTCATGTAGCATATGTTAATGACAGAAGCACGCAGTATAAAGCATGGTATTAAAAAGTAGCGTAATCGACTTGAGAAGTCGAGGTATATACAGGAGGTTTAACTGACACTACTCAGAGCCATCACTATCTCAATCTCTCAGACGGAATGCCACGAACTTTGGTAGGGGAGCTAATATGACATGGAAATTCATATTAGCTCCCCTACCAAAGTTCTTGGTAGGGGAGCTGTGATATATAATAACCTATTCTGTGATATATAATAATTCCCAAAGTCAGTGTGGAAAGTGTGTATAGTGGAAAATGTGAATAGGAAAAAATGTGGCACTATATTTGCTGAAACTTTGCTTGAAAATTTGCATCTACATTTTAAAACGTAAATGCTCGGTTACGTAAATGACAGCAGTATAAGTAATTGAGTCCCTCACTTACTTCAGCAAGCATTATTTGTCCCTTAAGTTGTTTTATCTTCATCCAACGAACGTACCTGCTCCTCGTCGTGAGTTTAGAAGTCGTAACAACCTATATAAAAGTTCTCTACCAATTAATGCATTGAAAAGCATGATTCAGAAGTTTGAAAAAACAGGATTGTTATCCGTTCGGTTTGGTAGAGGGAACAAAACCGGTGTTAGAAAAGAGTTACTGATGCTGCACTGCAATCGCTAATGGCACCCATAAGACAGCTGCTGCTAACAGCAGTGCTTGGGTAATAGTGCGGGAACTGAATCTGAATCTTTCAATGGAGTGGCAAACCTTTAGGAGGAAAGTTCTTCTCTTCTACCCATACAAGATAATTTGCAAGAAGAAATTAAAGCACAACGATTTCGATAAACGGGTAGCATTTGCTCTCACATTTCTTGACGGATGGAGGTGAACGATGCTTGACCATAATGATTCTGTGGGAAGATGAAACACATTTTTGCCTAAATGGAATTGTTAACACTCACAGTTCTCGAACGACATCCGGATTTCAGGATATCTCATTGAGTTCACCAAAAGTCACTATTTGGTGTGACTTCACAGCAGATTCCATCAGTGGACTCTTTTTTTTTTTTGAGAATATTACTCTAACAGGACTGTACTTCTCTGTTCTTTTAGCATGCAAAGGTGTCATGATGTACGGACTAATTTTATCCTTCCTCAACTTCAGATGAGGCATCTGCTGTATCAGATAACTTTTATGCAGGATGCATGCACGTTGATCTTTCGGTACAGAGGCTGTTGCACTATCATTTTACACAAGAAAAGATCATAAGCCCTTTTTTTCACTTGCATGGGGATGTGGTGCATGGTTAGCGGATCCCGACCTAGACGACTTTAAGAGACAGCATATCACTGACTACTCTAAGCGTTCCTAGTGACATGTTACGTACGGCCGTTGAGAATATTGTATATAGAATGCAATGTGTGATCCACAATAAGGTGGTCACATTGGAAGGTAAGAGGTCTGTCTCTTCGTCGAGAAAGAGCTGGTATTAAATAAAGTGCTATAGCACACAGAAATATCATCTCTGTAAGCCTCTAGGGCAGTTCATTTGCTGCATCAAAGCGGTGTTGCACTGAAATTTCTTCGTTATTCATTTATCTAGTTTTCAGCTGTGTGAACTAGAGCTGTGTAAGTCACATATTCTCTTGTCAGCACCTTTTTATCTAATTCTTTTTTCTTTTTTCCCATGTTGTCATTAGTTCCCCTACCAAATTTAATGGCATTCCAGCTGTTACATCAAGGCTCTGAATAGTGTCAGTTTAAAACTAAAACACTGAATTGCATCTTTTACATTATATAGTACCATTTCTCTGAAATGCACAAGAAATAGAAACATTTATAACTGTTTATAAACGTCGTTATTACCTTGTCATATTATATAATTAAAATAATTTATACACTCACGTTTGTGAAAATTGCAACACCATGAAGGACTTACGCGAGTGAGCTGAAATTTTCAGGAAATGCAAAGTAGCGCATGATATGCAAATGATTAGAATTGCAAATCCGTAGCGCATGCGTATGCTGAGCAGCGCCCTCTGAACGGCTGATGGATCCGAATAAATAGACGGCTGTAGCGAGGCGTGTATGGTTATCGGTGGTTATCTGCTAGTGGTAAACGTTAACTCAATCTGTACTTATGCCTCGTCGACGAAAGAGAGCCAGATTTGAACAACTTACAGAGTTTGAACGAGGGAGAATCATCGGCCTTCGTGAAGCTGGATTGTCGTATCGTGCAGTAGCCTCTCGTGTGCAGCGTAACAGCAGCACAGTGATGCGCGTTTGGAAGCAGTGGACGGACGAGTGTCGGACAACTCGGAAATCCGGGAGTGGACCCCGAAATGTGACGTCAGCTCGCGATGATAGACACCTGGTCCGCATGGCGCGGACGGACCGTACAGCTTCCTCTAGACAATTGGCAGCACTGTGGTCAATAGCTACAGGTGTTTCATTGTGTGCTTCATCAATTCGTAGACGTCTGCTGCAGTGTGGACTGCGCGCACGGACTCCTTTATACAGGATCCCCCTAACGCACGACCATCGCCGCCTGCGGCTACAATGGGCCAATCAGCATAGAGACTGGCGTGCTGATTGGCAGCATGTCGTGTTTTCTGACGAATCCCGCTTTAATTTGTGGTACCATGATGGCCGCATTCGTGTCAGACGCTATGCCGGTGAACGCCACCTTCCGGAGTGCATTATCGAACGCCACAGTGGACGAACACCCGGAGTTATGGTCTGGGGCGCCATAGCATATCATAGACGATCTCAATTGCTACGAATTGTGGGCAATCTGAACAGCAACCGGTATATCCGTGAAGTTCTACAGCCCGAAGCTGTTCCCTTCCTTCAAAGCTTGCCAGGCGCTGTATTTCAACAGGACAATGCCCGCCCTCATACTGCTCGGATTGTTAAATCCTTCTTTGCAGCGCAGCAGGTACAGCTTCTTCCTTGGCCTGCGTGTTCCCCGGATATGTCGCCAATTGAACATGTGTGGGATGTCATTGGTCGGCGTCTTGCTCGTGATCCTCGTCCTGTTGCGTCTGCAGACGAACTTTGGGTACGCGTACAAACGATATGGAATGCTCTTCCTCAGTCAGACATTCAAACTTTGTTTGACTCCATGCCACGTCGTGTAGCAGCACTTATTGCGGCGCGTGGTGGCCACACAAAATACTGATTCTGATCTCTTGTTCTTGTTTGTTTGCTTTGAACATTTAATCATTTATTTGTACCACTACCACTCAACTGTGTATTAAATTGCATTCAATTATGACGATTCCTTCTTGGTGTTGCAATTTTCACAAACGTGAGTGTAAATGCATGTAAAAAAGTTTTCAGTGTCATTCATTTGCTTACTAGAACTTAGCTCACTTTTTTGTTTAAGAGAGCTTCGATCTAAATGGATTATTTGTATATTTGAGTGAAAGGTCAGTTCTTCAGTTTCCGTATTTTTTACAATATTCATGTTCTAAATTTCATCTGTATAATATAGTACCACAAAAAACATGAGTTGTGAAGAATTTCATCTTTGGCAATATCTACCTGATTTTTACAGTTAACCAAAGTGCAAAAAATTTGAAATACAGATTTTTGAAAAGAATTTTATTTACCTAGCTTAACACGTCAATGACTTTTATTGTATTGATTGCATTCAACAGTTTTTATAAATAATCACGTGTCCTTTATTTAGCAGATTGCGCTTTTATTATAGACATTTACAGGCATATAGCTCCCACGGGCTATCACTTATTTAGCAGCTTGAATCATTCATAACTGTTCAACAAACAATTTAGTTTTTACAATAAACAATTTAGCGAATTTTCAGTTAAAAAAGCTAAAACTATTTTAAAACGAGCTAAAGTAATATATAAACCTGCATCTGTTAATAGTCAACAAATCAAAGTAAAATGCTGATGTTTCGGATAAACTACGATTTCCTCATTTTAATTTAAATATAGAACAGATGTTGTAAATGCTCTAAGAAATGTTCTGGATATTCGATTTAAATATAGTTTTCTAGTTTGAGCGAAAGCTAAAAACAGAAAGTTTCTCTTTTCCCGGTAACTCTTCAAGAGACCGTAAATTTATTTTAAATTTGTAAGTATTTTAACATTATTATGGTTTATATATTTATTAATTATTACGTTTCGCTGTTTCATAGCCGAATAACGTTTGAAAACGATTTTGTGATACATCAGTATTTACATTTGCAAAAAGCAAAGGACTAAATTCCTGATGTATTTTGAAATAAAATGAATATTTAAAAGCATTATTCAGTTTTTTAACAGTTTAAATATCGTGCAATGTTCAAAGCTTTTAGAATCTTATCTTTGTTATATAGATGAATACATTTGAACAATCAGTACAATTACAATGAAGATTACGATATTTATATCCTATACAGAAGCAATATTCTTTAAGAATTTAAATCCAAATAATATAATTGAAATGTTAAAATTATTTAAATGAATTAACTTCAAAAATAGGCCTATCTCATGCATATGGAAATTTCTGCATTTATATTTTCTCTGATAGAATTTAATTGTCCTTACTTTATATGTGTGTTCCTGAAAAACTGAAAAAAGCAACCTTGAAATTTTTAGATATCTTGCGCATACCAGATATCGCACCCTGGTATCTCAAAGTCTCAGGTCGTAAGCCAGGTTAATGGGTCACAAAGTCTTTTAAATTAGTTTCAATAACAAATTGGGAAATAGTAGTATTAAAATAATTAAATTCAAAACAACTCCCTCCCGAGCGCACACAGACATATTTATTACGGTTAGATGGGTCGGCAAAGTTAGTGGATTTAAAAAATTGGGTCACCATTAGAAAACATTTAGATAAGCACTACCGTAAAAGTTCATACAGATTATGGAATCAACCTTCAAATATTTTGCAATAATTTTGAAAAAAAATAGTGAATATTTAATTTTTACGAGAGTGCCAGTGATTAAAACGGTTTTATTTATTTTGGATTATGCTGCATTTGTTCAATAAAACATGCACTGTTTTTCCTTATAAAATCTAGTCGGAAACGATGTGCATCTTAGAAATTGTAGTATCTAAAATTCGTAGATATTTCAATGTTACTGATAAAGTTATAATTTTTTCCGTTTTACTGTTGGTATGAAATGTAAATGCATTTTCTTCATCAAATATTTTTTGCATGTTACGTCATATTTGAAACAGTGTAAATCCCAACATTTTTCTTCATAACAATAAATTGTAAACAATCAGAACGTCTTGAAGCTGGAATTAACCTAATAATTTACCAATTACAATTTCGCTTCCATGAATAGTAGGAATTATTATAGGTTAAAGAAGCACGTGTTGGAATCTGTATTGCTCTACATTAAAAAAATCTGATGTGTACATCACATGACTTCCTTGTACGGATTATTAAATTGTACGCATTTTACATTTCATTTAAACTTATTGGATAGAATTAAATGTACTTCGTCTATAGAGCATCAACCACAATAGAATAAATGCACTTTTTTTTTAAATTCACTATATTTGTTTACCATAGTGACACTCTGGAGCTAAGTTCACTTAACAGCGTTACATCTCATTCATTTTATAATTCAGAATGCACAAAAATTATGTATATTATCTGAAGAATTACCTAATCGTTGCTACATGTTCTACTCAAGTACTATGATAAATCTAAAACGATGTATAAAAGAAATTAAACAGACAAAAGAAGGAAACAGTTTTTCCACAGACGATTCACTATTTCTCATTCAGTTAATTCAGTTCTCACTTCGCGTCAAGGCAAAAATACATAAAAACTCAAAATATCTATATTAAAAATTACGAAGTAAATCTTAAACACTTATTTCCTCGAATGAATTCCATAATGGATTAAGCTTGATTTAATTTCAAATGATAAAAGAAAGCGTTATCTTTGATGTTGCGAACTTAGTTTCTATAGATTGGCAACAAATCCACTATTCTGCTAAGTTTGAAATGGAGGCTGCCATATGAAAAATGATTAGGCTTAGCCGCACTTAAACAGCTTTTAACTTGTTGGTAATTCTACAAATCTTGCATGCAGATTTAAAAAGAGTGAGGTCACTGAGCCGAGTAACAGAGTGGATACACATACACATAATATTTATATACTTTTAGTGCGACCAACATAAAGGGTGCATATGTGCATGTTATAGCAGTCTTATATACAAAATTTCAACGTTCTGAGGCTACTCGTTTTTGAGTTATGCGAGATACATGCATACATAGGTACCTGCATACGTACAGAAACCATGAAGAAATCTCCTTTGAATCCATTTTAAATCAGTTTTATAATTCGTTTGAGGAAATAGAGTACTTTATTCTGTCCTTACGTACAGATGTCAAGCAAAAACATCGTTAAATTGCATTCGATAGCGGTCAAAATGGATATTTTCTTTGAAATATGGTACTCGGAATTTTTCGTGATTACAATACTTCTTTTACTTCGTACAAGGAAGTAAAAAGGATCTTAACTTCCATCTTCGTCAAAATGGCAGAGTTGTTTTTTTTTTCCTATATCCAATCTCTGCCAGAAATTGACTTTTGTCTAATTTCAAGTTTACTTAACTAAATAATAACTACACAGCAAAATGTAAGGATAATTTTATTTTATGCGTATCATGCATTAAACCCTTAATCTCAAATCACGAATTGTTTACAAAACGAGATGAAATATGAGGAATTATTTCTGCAAAACTGAAACATTTTCTCTTTTCAAGTTTTTTCTTCTTTTTTCTTGGTCATGTCTGCTTCAATATCATTAAAGTTTATTATAGTTTTTAAATACAGGTGGTATATTAATTTGATCAAGAATTTTAACTACCGCGTAATTTTCTACTTATTTGCATACATTAAGAAAATCGATATACATATTATTTACACAAATCATAATCTTATTGTTATCAAGCGTGAAGTTTAATCTTGTAAATTGTTAGTTGTAGTTTTTCAACTCTTTGTTCCGCTTTGACGCTCAAGCGATCCGGAAGCTGATGTGGTTTTGTGAATGCTTTGCGGTGCTGACAAAGCAATTTACCCCAATTCTTCTCCCAAGTTATCGACCATTGTTGACATACATCACCATTAACTGTGACAACAGCAGAATATGAAAATAATGCATGTGAAACGAAAACTCGCTTTTAATTCATCGTAATAGTAAACAGACGTATTATTATCCAATGTTACTTGAGCAAGGAGTATAATTATCGAAGCTTTCTTTCTCTAGAACCTTGGGCACTGCAGGCAAGGAAGAGATACTGTTAAATGTATTCGCTTTGATTCAAGTGTAAGGTCGAAATTTACAGTTTTTAAATGATGGTTGGGTTGTTGTTGTTGTTTTTTATATATCAAGCACATTTAGCAGGATATATAAGAAAGGCTCTATTATGCTTAATGCTTCCGTTTAGTGAGCAGAAGAGGATAATCTTCCGTTTAAAAAATAATGCATATTAGTATTTTAATTTCTAATTAGCAAATTAACTGTTATTTATTCCTTTAAAGGTAACAATGTAACAATAATTTGCAATTTTTAGCAACGTTATTTTACTAACAGTGTTTTTAAAATGAACACTAATAAAATTAGAATACTTTTTTGTGATATAAGAATATTATTTATTTAAGTAATGTAAATATATAAATATAACAAATAAAGAATGAGTGCAAGAAAAGCACGATTCTTCTAATAAACATTTCTAGACTGAATAAACAGATGAGCTGTAACTGAATAAAGCAATATACAGTAAAAATGAATCTCATTAAACTGATCTAATAAGTACAAAAAAATGTGAGAAATAATTTCCCATTTTGAGATCAGTGATAAAACGTAATAACCATATTTCGAAGTACGCTTACTAGAAGCTATCGTAATGAATTATGAATTATTAGTAACAAAAATTATTACCACTGATAAGAAACTAAAAATTAAATTTATATATGTACATACATATATATATTATAAACTAAAAAAAATAATAAATACATACATGCATATATATATATATATATATAAAAAACGCGAAAGAAATGAAATTGTATATAATTGTACATATCATAACCTTATTAGAAAGCATAAATTTGTTTAATTTAAATTTGTACTTTTGAAGTATTATTTCGTATGAAAGGAAGGCGGCCGTGTAAAGGAGACATTCAGAATTTACAGGTGAACTATAATAATTAAATAATTTAAAATCTTTCATCAGCTAATTTTAGATGAAGATAAACAGAGTGGTTTTCCTAGGAAATGGAGTTCAGTTGGGATCTGATCTAGCTCCTCTTGATAACGTTGAATCAGATTTTAATTGTATTACTTTTGCTTTCCCTTTTTATGCATTTTTATGTATTTCTGTTGTTTCCAAAATTTCTTCTAATTTAGAAACGCTGAGTTCAAAAGTTTTTTACATTTTGTATTGGACGATTTCGGAATATCGCTGGTTTCAAATTTAATTTCTTTCCTGTCTTACTGGAGTTTGTTTGGAATTCATTACTTTTTTAGTCTATGGGTAATAAGTTTTCAGCAGCATTTTGCGCGGAAATAGTTTTGGGATATTTTTGTTGTAAAAAAAAACACAGAATTTTTATATTATTGTATCACAGAATATATATATATATTGTATCACTATCATATGCGTGCATAAAAAAAATGTAGGATATTACCTGAAAAGTAATTAAATTTGTGTTGATTTCTCGCAGAAGGGCTGACTTATCAAAGGAAATTAGTACTTCTCCAAAAAATCTCCAATAATTTTGGTATGATCGCATATCGTCTCCTTGGTATGTTTGAATGAGTTCTTTACTAACTGAGAAACCTTGACATGTAAAATTTCGGATTTAAATTAATTATGCCCAAACAGCCCGGATGAGATCAAAAAGGACGTATTTACAAAAAGATTCTTCGGAAAAAAATAGCGAGATATAGAATTATCAATTAAAAATTGGTAATGCAAAAGATAAACAAATGTAAGAATATTATACAGTGTAAGGTACTATATAGTTAAAATGTCTTAATTACACCCGTATAGAAAATAGAGGCCAAAAAATACAAATTTAGTCCTAACATACAGTTTAAACTCCATGGCTGCAATTTGAATCTATTGCTGTATCTGAAAGAGATGTTCGTTGGAACCGACACTCGAGGGACACTTAGGTTTACGATAAAAAGTGTTTGAGAGAGTGTTAAATACTGTGTATTTAATAGGAATAGTGAAAACTTAATTCGAAGGAAGCTAATTATTTACTAACATTCTAATATAATGTTTTGTACACTAGCAGTAAAGTTCCCTTTTTTAAGTTTCCTAATTTCTTTCGTTTACTATTAGATAATCCAAAAACTGTTCTAATAAATAAATACTTATTTTCTTGCTTAGCAACTTTAGCGCTAATATTAGGCTTTTCCAGTGTAAAACATTACCTAATAAGATAAATACAAAGTAATGCAAAACAAAATAATAGAAATTTCCATTGTTAAATTAAGAAGCAAATTAATTGTAGAGACATTAGGATTATTTTGAGGTAGAAGACTTAAAACGTGAACAATACCCCCGCCGGGATTCGAACCTCGGACCTCTCCAATTCGCGCCGAGCGTCCTGACCACTACACCACGAAGTCATGCTAAAAGCGGTGAGAAATACCTTATATACTCTCCCTTTTAAAGGGAGACTGGGGATTAGGAGACTCAAACGCCAAATCCTGGTGGTGAAGAATCATCATCCACCACATTTTTTGTTTTAGTTCGAGCACCACTATAGAGACATTAGGATTATTTTGAAGTAGGAGACTTGAAACAGGAGCACTGCACCCGGCGGGACTCGAACCTCGCACCTTTGGAATATGCGCCGAGCTTACTGACCACTACGCCACGAAGGCATGCTAGGAAGGCGGGAGAAATACTTCATAAAATAATGTTCAAAATACCTTTATTTAATAATGATATAATCTTATGAATGGTGCAAAACTATGAGTTGTATATATACGGAATGTAACAGAATGGATAATTACTGCTTTTAAGGGATGGTAAGAGCAACTTGCTTGCATTGTAGGGTTTGTATTGTGAAAGTACCCGGCATCTTTGAAACTGTACCCCAATAACACCTTCGATGCTGCGAAATACGCATTACTATTGGATGATGCAATTCTGAGCAATCATTGTAAGCACGGTTGCTGCGTTTAATAAGTCTAGATAAGTCTAGTCTATCTATACTTTTCAAAGATGCTGCAAGTAAATGATTTGTTTCCTTTCTTGTCTAAATACTTCAACGCGTCACTTTCGCCCTTATATTCCCATTCAAAAAATGTTTGTTTTATTGAGCTCTACCCACTTTAGGTTTATCTGTGTTACTATATCTGTGTTACCCACTTTAGGTTCTGTGTTACTATATAAACACATACACACACACATATGCAAAAGGACTGGTTGAAAAGTTTTAATACTGGTTGTATTCATCTTTCCTGATATCAGACATCATAAACATATACTGAATTATATCACTACCATATATCAACGTGTCTTATTCTGTAGTTGAAAATCGACTTATCTAGACTTATTATTCATTTCTGAAAATGAAGCCACATATCTAAGACCATATGAGAGCTATTTAGTCCTGCAGTCTGTTCAAATCATTCAACATATAATTAACAACAGCATCACTATCAAATAAAAATGTGATCATACCATGGCTCATAAAACAACCCATAAAATTTGTGAATAAAGACGAACTTTGAAAGATGCATAAAAAACAAGTAAATTAAAAAAGATTGCTATATACTTCCTTTTACAAAAACTTAACTGTACTTCCTTTCAAAAAAGCCAACACTTTTCTATTTTTTTTTTAATGTATCTTTCGAAAATTGATTCTTCAGTGATACGTAACATTATTGTTGATATATGCGTTTTCATTGTCATTATTTTTCTTCCTCTTGTATCAGAGCCTTTAGTGTATCGAGATTTATTTTATTTTATTACTTATTTATTTACATACACAAATATATATATAAGTTTAATAACATTCATTTTTTCATTTTTGTTTCACTTTTATGTCAAGTGTGCAAAATCTTTTCTCAATAACAATTTCATTTCTGTCTTTTAATATTTGTACAACAAAAATTTATTTATCCGAAAGTTAAGTAAGCACCAAAAAATGGCTCAGCGAAAGTAAAAAAGAATGACAATACAAGATTCTAACTTGATTTTTTTCAGATTTTTAAAAAATTCTCCTTCAAATTTTAATATAAAAATAGAAATATGGGCTATTTTTAAATTATTTCCTTTTGACGGTGAAGTATTTTTATTTCCATATATCGTACTTTACAGTTAACCAGTTTTTATTAAATTTACCAGGGTCATCAATTACTTTTCTTAATTTCAGCATAACTTTTATCATTGAAGGTTACTTTCTGTCAGTGTATGGATAACAGGTTTACAGGAAATTCATTTTGCTTCGTACGCACATTACTTATTCGTAGAGAGCTCTTATATATTAATCTAATTCAGTACTGTAAATTGTAAAAATGCGTTTTAAACAGGAATCTGTAGATTAGCCTTTGCTTATAATTATTCGATGTATATATGCTAAAACAATTATTTTTTCATCTCAACTTCAGCTGTGCACAACTTCTTCGAAAGATCTCTTTGCCTGTGATACTGAGGATACTGAAGGGACATAGAGAAATCATCTCATCTGACAGTCTTGCATTCTTCTAGGAATATTATGGGAAGTACAGTCATAAGACTTCTTGCAATGAATACGGAACTGTATGTTATTTAACAATAAATTATTTCATATTATACATTTTGTGTCTTTTTCTCTTAGATAGCATATTTTATCTGATGCCAAATCACCGTGGCTGCACGGTCGAACTTTTACGTATAATGTGTTAAAAAAACCTAAAATGTTTAAGATTTTAAATTACGTCCAAAGGGACGTTTTTTAACATTTTGTGTGTTACCTTTATTTATTAAATATCATGTTCTTTGCGCTTAAACCATAAAATTCAGTTAAAAAACGATATCGCAAAATAATTTTAAACTGAGCATATCTTTAGAAATTCCTATACACAGTTAGTCCGATATCTGAATATGTGGGGAATAGGGAATTCTTGATCATTACACCTTTCTCATGCCTCTTAACAGAGGATATTCATATAAAGTCCATACAAACTGATCGCCTGGCATTCCAAAGGTTTCTAATTAAAGATAAACATCAGTATCCGAAGTTTAAAAAAATTATGCAACGACTCTCTTCCTACTGCTTAGATCTTTGTCAAGTTCTCATACTGCATAAATTTAGTGAACTTAGCTATGAATATAAACAAAATGGCTCTACTTTTGACACCACTAAACTTTATAAACTGTAATAGCCTTTTATAGCTAAAATAACCCATGGACACCTACCTCTTTAGATTATTATACATTTCATTATGACATTGTTTAATGAATTACTTTTTATAGTTATGACATTGTGTTTATCTGTATACTATTTATGTTTATCTCTTATTTTTGTTACATCAAAACAGATGTTTAATTTAATTTGTGAATTTCAAATTGTATTGAGACTATATTGTAATATCTTTATGTCCTAAATCATCATTTTTAATATACTGGAATTTAATTTTAATTTACTGGATGCGGGGTCTAAGGTGCATTTGCACGATTACCATTATAGATAATTTAAATGATTTGAAAAGCTTCAGTTACCCATTTCCTCAACCTTTCTCTGTAAACTCTTATAAAGCCTATTTTTTATTATTTAAATAGTTAGTGTGGGAAGGCACTACCATAGTACACCCCTGGTGACCCCCATATTTTCACTTATCTGTAAGTTCTTTTAGGAATAAACTTCATCTAAATTATTTTCCAAAAATATAATCCAACAATGCAAAACCTATAATTGTAAAAATTAGCTCGATAATTAAATGAGGATATGAGAGAAAAATTCGTAAATTAACGCTTTAATGTAATTAAAGGAAATCTAATTTCAGCCTCAGGCGAGAAATCTATCGGAGTGGAGTATGAATTTCGTGGCCACTGTGATTCCCAAATTTACTCCCATGGATTTCCGGTTCTGGGGCTAATTGAAATCTAAGGTGTACACATCAAATCCACGAGATTTGTCAGAATCGAAAAATGTCATAAAACGTGAAGACAGATTCCTCCTGCCATGTTGCATTCGTCATTGATGTCAACAATCTCTTGCATGCAATGCTTTGTCGTCTGCGAAGGTGGGCACTTTAAAAACTTGTAGTTCCAGTAAAAGTATTTTTTCCTCTCCTCGACGATTACTCCTCGACGATGCTCTACTTTGCAAATACTATTTTACGCTGGCAATTTTCATCATATGTGTATCGTCCCAACGCCTTGTTCAATCAGCTCTTCAATTTTCGGAGGAAAAAGGAGAAAATTGTTATTCGCACATTTCAAAATATTTTTGCAGTAATCGTAACCGTTGTTCAAAGTTGTTTTGGAGTTGCTTCAAATCATCGCAATGTCGAGCACACACCTTCAGATAACAATAACTGAATTTCCATTTCAACTGGTTGAGCGTATAGGCTACTGAAGGCTTTTTATGGCCAACTTGTACTTTCATCTTCAAAGTTATCTTAAAATGATTTTCATTCTTTTTCACAGAAATAAATTTCCGCCTTTTTTGGTTCTCCCAAATTAATATTTGCAAAATACTTTCAAGTTGAGATATGTACGTAAGGAATAGACGTTTTCACTTATAGTTTTCCACTAGGAAAAGCATTCGCAAAAATCATGCAAAATGGTATCACTAAAACTACAGACGTAATGAAAGAATAGCTGTAATAGAACTTAAATCTAAGAAACTGGTTACATTATCCTGGCTACTGTCGTACAGAAGAATTAATTTCTGGGAATAAATAGAAATTGGGCTTCCTTGCCAACGGGTATGAATATCCTCTGGAACACTGCAGCCTCCCCTCCTCCATGTTTCTTATAGTAGTACTGTCTATACCACAGACATTGAAAGACCACTGAAAGGTTATAAGTAGCAAACGCTTCCACCAGAATGTAATAATAGAAAAAATAGAGTTATTCAACATTTTATACTTTATGTTAAGAGTAATTTCTAAATATTTTACTGTGATTTTAAACTTTAATTTTCTTGCACAGTGTGAGTTGGTGCTATGAGCGAAATCGAAGTTGACGCTTTTAAAATCTTATACTGCATACCTATTTTAATCGTGAATTTCAAAGCTGTAGAATTTTCGATTAAAAAGTGATCGAAATTTTACTAAAGTTTATATAACTATAATTTTGTTTTTAGTTGCTTTTGCAATGGAACAGAATCAATGAAAATTTCCTTTAATTTGATACTAATTAATTAAACTTTTTTTCATTAGGAGCTCTACAAGTTTTAAAAATGGTAAGTATTTGAAGACTTTCCCTTACAATTTGCAATTATTTCGGGTTCACTTCTCAAACAAAATAAAGTTCCTATTCTTCCTACGCGTTGCAAGGCAAACTCTCTTAAAATCAGTTCCAAACATATTATTCAGTAACATGACTTCTACCGAGCAAAACAGATACAGTTCTGGTTTCAAAAGCAAAGTCGTACAGTTTGTAAAAGAAAACAGAAATTGTGCCGCCGCAAGGATTTTTGGTGTTAATGAAAGCTCCCTACGTTAGTGGAAAGAAAATAAAATTACAATAATTATTAGGCCAAAGAATAAATGTGCTTTGCGTGAAGTAGTAATGAAATGGCCTATTCTAGAAGAAAATATTTCGAAAATCGCCAGAATGGATTAATTGCATCAAGAAATAACGTTCGTTTATTTGTCTAAAAGTGGGCAAAAAGAATGCAAATGAAAGTAAAAACCTTAAAGCAAGTTTGAGTTGGTGTAGTCCATTTATGGCACAGAATAATTTAGTTTTACGAGAAAAACAAAAGTTTCGTAAAAGCTGCCGAGAGAATTGGACAACAAATTAATAAGATTCCATAATTGTGTTACTGACCTACGAAGGAAAAACATTGTTCTGTTGTCACATATTGGAAATATGGATGAAACTCCAGTAATGCTTGATATGATAGAAAATACAATAACTGATGTAAAAAGAAGAAAAACGGTTCACATAACAACGACAGGTCACAAAACACCGTCCCTCACCGTAGCGTCCAGCTTAGTGGACGGTGCGAAATTAAAACCCATAGTTATTTTTTAAAGAAAGATGATTCCGAAATGTAATTTCCCGAATGGTGTTTGCATTTATGTTTACGAGAAAGGATGGATAGACGAAAATGACGTGAAATTGTGGTTAAGAAATGTTTGGTTAAAGCGTCCTGTTGCGTTAAAGAATGCAGAAAGTCTCTTAGTTTAGGGCATGTTCCAATCCCATCAAACGGATAATACGAAACAATTGTTGAAAGAATGTAATACAGACAATGGCAGTTATTTCAGGCGGATTACTGCCATTAAATCAGCCTTTAGATGTATGTATCAATAAAGCATTCAAAGAAAATTTAAATCGACAGTTTTACATGTCAGTGGAGTACATGTTAGAATGTGAAAAAACAAAAACAATTTACAAAAGGAAGCCAAATGCGTCTTGCCAGTCTAGAAATAGTGTGTGAATGATTAATAACAGTATGAAATGAAATTAATTTTGAATAATTCAAACGCCATTTAAAAAATGCAGTATAGCTAATAATCTAGGTGGAGTAGAAGATAATTATTTATTTATGCATCAGATTAACAGTGATGGTGAAAATAAAAGAGAATTTGAAGATGTGCCTGAAGATCTAATGGAAGACGAATATGGCGAAGTTTTCATGTCATCCAATAATGAAAATTTTTAAGTTCATAAGATATATCATTTCTTTTAAATAAACAGCATTTAGCTGTACGTAGAAATCTAATTTTTGTATGCTAATCTTTTCCTTATTTTCAAATCTATCATTTTTATATCCAGCGTATAACGCGCACTCGTAAATTTCGATCTTATTTCTTGTATTAAAAGTGCGCGTTGTACGTTAGAATATAAGGTATTAATAATTGCAAATAATGTAACCTATGTATTTCATTGCTACAAGGGAATGATGTCTTATCGAACTGTGCAAGATGAAATAAATTTTGAGAAGAACGTCAAAAATTTCTCGAAGTTCGCACGACGCATTAAGCTTTTGAGTACGGTACTTAAACAGTACTTAAAAGTGGTGAGATAAAGTTAAAACTATATCGCACCACTTTTAAGTACTGTTTTAAGTACTGTAGTTACTTTAGTTAATGTCAGTTTTAAACACGCTCTGACGTCTAAATCAACTGTTACCTGGAGAGAGATTCTCTAGTCGATGAAATAAAAATCAAACGTAAAATGCACACTTCATGGAAAAATTTCTGTGTACCTTTAGGGAAATTTTATTTGCATATATCAGTCGATATTTGCGTTGACAATTTATTTAAAGCTTATCATTCTGAAGATCATCAACGTTTCCTTCGCTGTTTTATGGATTATGTACTGGCTACAAGTCAGTCAACGCAGAAGTTTATCTTTCAACAAAATCTGTTGCGATCAGCTTAAAACGCGAAAGAGGATATAAATGAATTATCCAAGGCCGGCAGTATATGTAGCTTCAGGGTTCAAAAGCAGTTAACTTCAGAACCTTAGTTTTGTTCCTTCACACTTATCTGCGAACGTGCTATGAATTCGGGAAGCAACAGAAAAATACCACCTTCTTCCTTTCCAAGCAAAAAAAAAAATTGTTCCTTTTCTTTTATGAATTTTACTGGGTTTACAGAGTCGGCGGAAACTCTATCTGAGTTAATTTGCTAATTGTGAAGAATATGTTTTTCTGCAATACAGAATAAAACGTGTATTGGAGTGCAATGCCTGCGCTTAGTTTTATAGCTTTTCTTGCGAAGAACCGCATGAGAATTGTGCGCTCAGTCAACCATATTACGCTTATAAAACTCTTACCATCGAGATTGAGTTTAGAGTCAATGATCACAATATCAAAGTTCAGTTTTCAGTTTCATCCTTAAATAGAAGTCCGGATGGCTAAATGGGTTAGCATTACCTCTCCACGAATTAGAGGGGTCCAGGATTCAAATCTCAGGCAAAGTTCAGCCCTTTGCAAAAGCGTCTGATAAAATTAGAAACTGTGAAAAAAACGAAGGCCTCATGCAATACTATTGCACTTTACCGGGATTAAGATTACTTTCCCAAGAAAACCGGGACACAAGTTCACAAGTTAACGGGTGTTTTAACTTGATTTTTTTTTCAAGAATAATTAGTCCAAAGGGGCAATTTGCCCAGAAGGACTATTAATTTCGTTTTGCCATTTTGTGCTGGTTCACTGTAAATGTTGTCTCACTTTTCAAATTGTTGCTACCAAATATTAGAGCCCTGTATTATAGTTAAAGAAATTAAATAATGAAGAATCTGCATAAATGTATATATGTTTCTCGCATTGTGATAAAACAACAGTACCTAGAGCCACCGAATTTCGAATGAAGTAATCCTACTGCGAATATGGGCATCTGGAAACCCAAATTTGAAATTTTGAATTTATTTTATTATCGATTTCATATTTTGTAAAACTTTAACAAATTTTTGATTAACAAACTCAAGGATTTCAAAGCGAGCAATGGCAACGTTGCACAGAAAAAATATTTTAATCTCCAGCGCGTGAGACTGTGTATCGCAAATTCTAAATATATGCTCAATTTAAAATTATTTTGCATTATTGCTCTTGAAATGAATTTTATGGTTTAAGTGTGAACATGCTATTCAATAAATAAAGGTAACACACAAAATGTTAAAAAAACGCTCCTTTGGACGTATGTAATTTAAAATCTGAAAACTTGCAGTTTTTTTTTACCTTTTTTTTTCTATTTTTATTTTCTCTTAATTGAGAAGAATGAGAATGAGAGAAATCGGTAGGGTAACGTAAATATTTTAACTACTGCAAAAAGAGTGAAAAATATAGAAAATTATGACTCATTTACTTAATTTTAACTGGTGCTCCAGGGATTGCTTTTTTAAGTAGGTTAACCCTAGAAGTTCGACTTTACACAAACAGTAAAAAACATATTGTGTAAAAAGGTTTAATGAAAGACGACTTTGATGATCTCTGTTTGTGGTATTTCCGACCCGGTTCACAGTAACATCAGCTCAGGTCTCTGACATCAGATCAAGCCCACGAAATTCATCGTGGGATGGAGTTAAGATTGCGCTTGGCCTTGAGCACCATATAGGTGACGGTATGAATTTACTCAGCTCTGCCTCCAATTTTGATGAACAGCACCCTGGAGAAATGGGTCCGAAGGTCTCCTACACCTCTTCTCCTGCTACAAAGCTCTCGAGAGAACTTTCTGTTCGCCGATATTTGGGATGACCGCACGCCCCCGCAGTTTAACGGCAGTCAGCGTCGCTAACAACCATCCCAGTTGGGCGGTTGTTGATTCCTTTCAGCAATCAAAAACTGAGGAAAACTATGTGAATCTGTAGTGAATCCTGGCCTCTCAGCGCAACCAACATAGAATTATATTCTAAATTTTCTTAGATGATATTAATTGTAGTGCAATATATTCGTTGAGAATAGCCATTACATAAACAATGAAACACGGCGTTTATCCAAGGATACCCATGATACCGAAAAACATATTCAAAGAAATATTTTAACCAAATGGCACTCATACAGTCACCCAATTTAAATATAATATGAGTTTTCATTATGTTGTAGCACAAGTTTTGCAATCGTTTGAAGGAAATGAAAACACAGCTTTCAAGATTCTATACAGAGCTTATTAAATTAAAGCTATTATATCGGCTTATATTGCAGTAGACAGAACATTAACATGCCTTCAAAAGTTGAAAAAAGGTAAACGTACTTCGGCATCATTTTTTAGAAATTATTATCAAGGTAAATAATATTTTAAATGCGAATAAAATTAAAATAAACCTTTATCCAAAAGCAAAAGTTAAACTGCAACAAAAATACCTTTATTTTTTTAAAGTAAATTTAATATTTTCCCATTGGTCCTGAATTACATACAATACAATATATATATGTTGGGCGCATAAACGTTTTATTCCCTTTTCCCGAAAGATAAACATATATTTTCGGAACCATACTGCCTGGATTGTAATTTTTTTCAGAAACAAATTAATTTTAATTGTAAACGAAAAGATTTATTTCCTAACTGGTTTTGCATACTGTACTTCTATTCTCTAATTTCTACTTCTTCCTATCTTACAGGAAATTGCAATTTTTAGTAGGAGGGTACTTTAGACTTTGCATTGGCTCTCTTTGACACAGAGAATTTAAAATGTGCTGAGTGCTATTTCTTCTTAACAGTATGCTAAATCCATCAGTTCCGCTTTACGCTATCAGATACTGCGATAAGCAATGTTATCTACAAGCCATAAGCTTATAATATTGCGTTAACATTTAGCTTTCTTGTTCTGGTGACAGTGCGAATAAAACCTTCATTAAGTTTCTGAATAAACGATGAGAAAGCGAGAGAGAGAACATTTTTCATTCAATTTAGCCTATCATAGAAGGTGATGGCTTTATAATTCATTCCTAACCTAAGAAGTTGCATTAAAGTAGAGGACGGTTAGTCAAAAAGTTCATAGTCAAACTTAAAGATGTTGTTAACACTTTAGTTTAATTAGGGAAAAACGAAAATTCGCTTGAAGCTCGTAAGCTCTGGTTTAGATAAGAAGAAATCACTAGTCCCCATGAACTCTTTGACTTCTAAATGACATTTTAAATATATTCATTTCGCAGATGGCTTTATTACCTCCTGCAACCACCCTAAAAAGTCGGTACAACTTCTCAGAAATTTATTAAAAATCCCTAGGAAGAAAGAAAGATTTAGACACCCTTAGAGGGTACGTACCTCAAATATACAGGAGGAAGTTGGAAGAGTACATCCGGTCAGATTGTGGAGTTAAGGCATAAATGATTGTAGGACAGACGTTACAATCCAAAGATTTTCTTTAAATAAAAAATATTAATGTTTTGGTTAGCTTGAGAAAAGCAACCTGTTTTCCAAAACAAAAAAGATCCCAACCTTAACCCTGTTCTTAATTATAATACCTTTAAATAATCAGACTAAATAGTTTTTAAAATGTTCTTTTCGTTGCATGAAACACAGAGTATTTTGAACTTTCTGCATTACATAACCTTGCAACTTCCAGGAGGCTCATTACGTATTACGATTAAGATTAAAATAACTTAGTGAGTTTTAACGCTGTTTTCAGTTCATGCTTCTAAGTGATCTGCCTGTAAAAGCTTTTTGTCACTGAATAACGGTGACCTATGCCACTGGTCCTCTAAATACAGAGCGTTGTGAACAAAATCTAGAGTTATGTTGTGATTGCTTTTCATTGTTTGATTTTACTATTTTATACCGGTGTGCAATTTTTTCGTATATTATTGAACACATTTTGTTATGAGCGTTATCATATGGATTCTATGTTATTCTTTATAAAACAGTGCACATTTTCATTCCGGTTCTAGAAAAATTCCGAAGCATTTATTGAAGGAATTTTATTTCTACGACATACAAAATTTGAGCAGAAGAAAACACTTGATTTTTTATTAATTGCGTTTCTCACTTTATTCAATTTATGTTTGTGTTTTCTTTGATAAAATTTACAGCTCACTTACATGTTATCCTTCTATCTCAATCATTAGCAAGTTTTTGTAGTTTTCCGTACATAGTTTTATACAAAAATTTTAATAATCCCCATTTCTTCTTGAATCTTAAGATCATTTGTTATTCTGATATTTAAAGAGATTGGAAGTAATATTTCCATATTTAAAATTTTCTAGGTCTACGATTTAAAGCAAAACATGGTCTACAAAAATGCACAAAAATAGGAGACTGGCAAAGCACTATCACGTCATTAGTTAAAAAAAACAGAGTTTATATTAAGTTTGATCAAAATCAAGTAAAATGTAGAATTTGTCATCCACATCTTTAGCAGTTTTAAAAAAATAAAGAAAAACCACAAAGCAAAGGATTAGTTAATTCACTTTGTGCCAAAAGGCATAAGAAGAACTGATTTTTTTATTTATTATTTCAAAAGTTTTTAATATTCACCCCATGAAAATATATTTCTCCCTAAAAGAATATAACTCACATCAACATCGTTCTTTTTAACCTTGTCTAACTTTTCACTAAGCAATAATTCTTAAAATCAGAACTATTGGCAGAAAGAACTAGATTTTAATATAAACTCGCCAAAGAGTCGGTTATACATGAAAACTTCTAAAAAGGTTTCGAAATTACATTTTTCTTCCTGGAGTTTACAAAACAACGTGCATCGAGTAGATGCCAACACCTGAGCTAAACAACGGGTTTTTATTCTCAGCATTCTAAGAACGTGGTATCCTCCAACGAGAATTTAGAATTTTGATTGTTTCCCTGAATGCGTTAAAAGCCCAAAGAAAAGTTTTCATTCATTAATTTGGGAAAGTTTCCTGAAGACTGAAAATGACAGGAAGCTTTTTTGATTTTGAAGAAGCTAAAATCTACAGAGAGACATAAATTTTGAAATTTGAATAAACTGTAAAAGAGATTGAAAGAAGCTTCTGAAGCTAGAAATGAAAAAAGAAGTTAAAGAAATTTAAATTACCGAAACTCGAGCTGGAAAAACTTTCTGGTGACCCAAAATGGTACTTTTCTTTTGGAAGAAGATCCATGAAAATAGTAGGTCTATACCTGACGAAGATGAAATGCAATGTCTAATGCGGTTTGCGAAGCCAAAATCGAAAGCTCAAAGTTTTCCGACAACAACGGAGAATTACCCAAACAGCCATCGAACAGTAAAAGAACGATTTTGAAGAAATTATTTGCTTGTCCAATATTTACTTTTGTGGTTTATTAAGCATGATCATGGACTGGATGAACAAAGGCTGATTTGGCAACTTTATATAACGAACTAGAAATTAAACAAAGAGTGTTGGATAGCTTAGTAAGCATACAAGAAAAGTTTCGTAATTTTCTAATTAAAATCATAGAAAGCCGCTTTAAGGAAGAAGTATTGCTTACATGGGAAAGAAGGAGAAATTATGACTCTTCAGAACAACTTATGAATTTTCTTCATCAAGAAGTTCAAGGCGAAGAATGGTGCCATTAGTAAGAACTGGGTTTGATTCTCATCTTAATTTTTAAAAGAAACATTTTTGAAAAAACAACTGAACTTGCGCTGGCCTCTGTATTGGTAATCCTTGATAACAGTAGAGGTAAACGACTTGATTATTATTTTTTTTGTGATATGTTCCACACCAAAAAAAAGATGACTTTAAGTTATAAACGATAGGCATTTTTAAAGAAAGGTGCATGTTTTTCACATCTTAAACAAAGCAGGTTATGTAAATTTTATACTATTAAAAAGTAGGTCATGTACATTTTATGCTATTAGAAACTATTTTACTATAAAAATTCTCATTCTACAGTATGTATCCTAAACAAAGAAAAACGAATGTAAGTAAAACAAAGAATTTCATACATAATTGTTGTAGAAGCGAAAGCGAAATCTTTGTGTAGTCAGTCCTTCGGGCTCGAGGTCAAGAGCGAAGCTTTCACGCTTTGTGCGATTCAGCTAGCCGATGTAAACGAAAGTTTTATGACATTATTGCGGGGAGAGGGGTCGTTCACTTAAGATATCGGCTTTTCGTTCTGAATGTTTGGAATTATGGTATATAGCAGAGGTGGGAAAAGTTCGGCCTTGAGGCCGCATGCGGCCTCAATTAGTTTCTTGTACCGCCTTTAGCTCTTGTATTAATTAATAGTTAATTAAATAGATTACACAATCTGAAAATTAGAATTAAATAACGTGCTTTCATCTATTGAGTATAACAGGAATTAGAGTGTTGCAATGTTATAGATCTAGCAGTCTTTTCTAGTCTGAAATTATTGCCATTCTGGCGCACTTTTCAGTTTGCTAACATCCAACAACAAAAATTCTTCTGCTTTGTTCCTATTTTTTTTTGGCCATGGCTTACCCCTACTTGAAATACAATAACGTCGCTGCAATAGCAACCGCCAGACATGGTGACGGTGGCTGTTCTGAGGTACAGCCAATACCTACTTTTCTCCGTAACGATGTAACGTTTCTGACGGAACTTACTTTCCGGAAAGATCAGATTTTTAATATGTTGCGCGGCAAGAGGCCAGACGATAAAGTTATTCAAATAATTTCGCCGCGACATCAACTCCAGGCTCCAACGTTTGAAACATTATTTGAGTTTGTAGAGACATTAGGTTATTTAGTAGCAGGAGACATGAAAAATATGCAATTCCTTCGCCGGGAATCGAACCACGGACCTCTGAAATACCGGCTCAGTGTGCTGAACATTACACCACGAAGGCACGCTAAGAATGTGGGAGATATACCTTATAAGTTAGCCAAAAAGTTCCAAAGTCGACTCGTGGCAGAAAAAAAAAGGATGACAGGGTACCGTGGAAGGCCAAAAGAAAGAAGTTTTAAGAAAACGCTTCAGTGAAAACCGCAGTTTGGAATGAAGTAATTCGAAAGGAAAGAAAAACGTTAGCGGGGGCATAAAGGAAGTAAACGAAAGGCAGGGGAACCAGTTAAACCAAAAGGCGGTGGTTTGGAATGGAAGAGGGTGCAGTTACCCCAAAATAAGGAAAAGCCTTCGGAAATTAAACTAAATACTGTGATAATAAGAAATTCGGAACTGCCAATAGTGAAAATATTGTTGAATAATATTTCCGCTGAAGTTCCCATTGATATTGAAGTCCAGTGCAGTTTCATTTTAGAAGCCTTCTTTAAGAAATATTTTCGTAGCTTTAGACGTTTTAAATTAGGGGGGGGGAAGGAGTACAGAAAACTGATATCGATTACTAAATATCTTGTCTATCCCTTTCCCATAATCGAGGAAAATAATCCGAAAAATAAAATCCACCAGATACATGACAACGTTGGACCTTATGTCCAGTTATTTTCAAATTGGCGTGAAGCCTTAAGATGTACCTAAAACAGCGTTTGTCACGACGTCCGGGGTTTATGCTTTCTTAGGAATATCGTTTGAATTATATGGGGCACCTGCCACTTTCCAAAGAGACATGGACACGATATTTGGGGCCAATGTTCGGGAAAATAATTTTCATTTGTTTAGATTATATTATAACTACAAGTTTAACCATAGGCTAGCATGTAAAATACTTACACGAAGTATTTTCGCTTCTAAGTGAAGCTGGACTAAAAGTAATTGCTGCAAAATGTAAGTTTGCTGGCCCAGAACTTCGGTATCTAGGATACAAAATATCTAATAAAGCCACAGCTACGGAAACTCAAAAATAATAGCGATCAAAAATTACCCTTCGCCTAATACCGCAAAGAAGCTTTCATCCTTTTTAGAGATGTGTGTTATTACTAAAGGACTTTTATTAGACTTCGCTCATATCGCAGAACAGCTATTACAGTCAAAAGGAAGCAAGGACTGGAAAGCCAAAATCAATACGGCGTTCGGCAAATTTCGGCAGATTTCTTCAATTTTGCGTTGGGGGCAGTCCTCATGCAGAAAAGAAGACAGGTAGCATATTTTAATAAAACAATAAATCTCACACAGAGGAATTATACTGCAACTGAAAGAGAAACACACTGTTGTTAGCCAAACAGAAGTTCCGAGTTCATTTTGGAAAAAATACTAACAGATTCTTTTTTAAATAAATATGACTTAAAATACGGACCTCCGTTAAAATTAATTTCTGACAACGGCAAATAATTTGTTCTCCAAATATTTGAAGGGCTATGTACAGGACTTGGAATACGCCACCTAAAAATGGTACCGGATCGGCTGGAGGCCAACTTAGCAGAACAGGTAAACAGGAACATAGTGAAAATAATACGCTGTTACGTGAGAAATTATCATAAGCGCTAGAATAGCGAGGTCAATGAGATAACTTACGCATTACGAACAGCGAAGCGTGATACTACGGGAAAAAGCCCAGTTGTTATTCTTAGGCCAAAAGTTAATTACGCCACTGGACAAATTGTTTTTTGTACAGAACAGAGCCCCGGATTTCCGAATGAAAGGTATCCAGACCAAATGAAAGATATCCAGAAACTAATAGATGAAACAGTTGAATGTTTAGATAAGGCAAAGGAAAAACAAAAGAAATATTACAATATGAGGCGGAGAGAAGTAAATTATCAAGTGGGAGACGAAATGCTAAAAGTAAACTACTTCCAAACATTAGCTGGTGACGAGCGAGTTGCCAAATTCCGTCCCCATTGCCAAGGACCATATGTAGTCAAAAGATTTAGAGAAGGTGTAATCTACTTGAAAAGTAGAGACGGAGAACAAATAGTAGCAAATGTGGAGGAAATTAAACCTTACTATAATAGAAATAAATGTGCATCTTTAAAAGTATTTTGCAAGAAAATCAAGATGCCAAGAGCTTCAGCAATGCCTCGCAAAATCAGATGGAATTCAAAATTCTGGCAGCCAAAAGGAAGGCAATGACTAGTGTAGCAGAACATACGAAGAAAGCCAAAAACTAAACGGAAATACGAGAGCTAATGAGCCAACACGCAGCCACTCCAGGAAGCAACAGCAGTGACCAAAGGAGCTACGAGGGACGGGGAAACTCCGAAAAGAGACCCAAGTAGCAGCCCAAGATTCGAAGAGGATCCCATATCAAGATGACTAAGGAAGAAACATCCAGCCGACTAAGCTGCACTGGCTTCAAAGAAAACCCAGCATGGCGAACTGGGCGAAAGTTCCAGCCAACATCTAAAGATACAGAAACAAAGGATTGAATCACCTGGCCAAGGTTCCAGGATGCAGCAAGGAAGAGGAA
The DNA here is from genome assembly GCA_000611955.2 of Stegodyphus mimosarum. Lineage (NCBI taxonomy): Eukaryota > Metazoa > Arthropoda > Arachnida > Araneae > Eresidae > Stegodyphus > Stegodyphus mimosarum. Next base: position 36,892 of record KK117205.1, read on the forward strand.
GTATAACGACGGCCTGGAAACCAACCCCGACAGTGGCTTCGGATTCGACAATTGGAATTATACCCCAGCTGCATATGAGCATCAAAGATCGAAAAGAAAAGTTCAGTTTTATTTGTTCCTAGAAGGACTAGTTGCAAAATTCATTTAAGTTTTATTTAACGAGCGAAATGACTCCGAGTTTAAATTGTACATTCTGTGTTTTCGCTAATGTAATCATTAAATGAGAATGCAATTTTAGTCTAAAATACTGCTATGAGGGAACGCGAGTGCAAATATTAAAAAATTCAAAGCAAGTCGTGAATTTCGATGTAAAATGTAAGCTAAATTCTGTTGTAAATAGTCTTTCAATGTATTTTATTTGTTGTATTCGCAAATATATGTTTGGTTTAAAAACAAAAGACTTGCCTACGTATAAGAATTTAGTTATATTGTATGAATGAAATATGATTGAAAACTTTCGAATTGATAAACTTATTTAGTTGTGTGCATGAGCAAGTTAGGCTCTCCAGCCAACACCTAAAACTAAATCATGCTCTCTTTAGCACATTTTACACGCAGTTTTGTAAATAGAGAGTCCTTAGAGTCTTGTGTGTTTAATTTTAATAAAACGTAGATTGTTGGCTAGTCGGTAGTGTCTGTAAACACGCTTGCAAAAGGTGCTGTTTTCCCTTCTACTTTCCAGTTCCTCTGAAGAACATGAAAGGAGAGATTTAATTGTGGAATAAATGTGTGGTGTGAAAGTACAAAGAAAATTTAATGAAAAGCAGTGAAACTTTTATATCATGTTTGTAGAACTTTTGCTAAAGTCGTTTTCCTTCCAGATTTTCTGCAAGGATGTAAGCAGCTTAAATTTTGTACATGCAAAGAAGAGAATCAAGATCTTGTAACACAAATTTTGAATTTTATATTTAATTACTAAAATATCTAATCTTATTGTAAGAGGTAGGCTCTGGTTAGTAATTTATATAGTTAGAATTTGAGCTCTTAACGAGGTTGTTAAGGACCCTTTTTTCGTGTACTTAAATTCTCACAGGGAAAGATCTGAGGTTTATCTAGTTATTTTTAACTAATAGTTCATTTTAAGTACGACTTTCCTATTACTCTCTTTTCACCCACAATTTTAATCCCAGAATGTAAATGAGTGTACACCTTCCTTTTGTTTGGTGTCTTTTAGTCTTTTATCCCTCCTCTTTCTGCATCAGGAGGAGAATTTCTCCCAGGCCCTTGGCTTGAAAGATCACTTTACTATCATGCAACCTAGACATTCAAGGCGAAACAAAATGGACTCGGAGGGCTCTTTACCTTGGAGGGTAGCTTATATATTTAGTTTTGTATGTTACAAAATAGTCAAGAGGTTTTTATTTTAGTCACGCCTTTGAGTGAGAAGCTAAAGCATTTAATAAACTAAATATTATAAAGGAATTTTAAAGTTTTAGCATTCCCTTAATTAACTGCTAAAGTAAATGGAAACGTTATAGTTAATCTTATGTTAACAAGTTATTTATAATATCAGTTTTTACTATAACTTCTCCTTTCCGTATTCTTCACCACAAGACAAGTGAGGAGCGAGTATTTAAACTGAGTAACGTGTTTTTGGCATTTTGTCTGTGCTATGCTGCTAGTTTCTTTCAGCTCCGAGAGTTGTAATTATTCGGCTTTGCGTTCTCTCGTTGCCGAAGCTTTAATTGTGAATGCTCTGGTAGAGTTACTGAACCTGCTTTTACTAAACATTTTAACTATGTAGTCCTTGACTGCTGATTGATAACTATGTAGTCCTTGACTGCTGGTTGATTGATTTTGGAGTATTCTGTTTTATATTGCATCACCACGAGTTGTAGAAGTTGTAGCACAAGAGAGGGTGCTTCTATATTCTAAATTCTGTTGAAATAAAAAGGCTGGTTTAACCTCGTCAAGGCTCTTTGTTCTCAGACACAGCAGTCATTCTCCTCGTCTGTGAAGATTATTAGATTGAAATAGTATTAGCAGCTCAAATGTAACTCAAATACAACATATTTCTTGTCAGCTAACAAAAACATTTAAGACAAAGAAATTTATAAATTTGACCACCGGTTAAGAGAAAGAATTGGGATAAGAATGAAAAGTAAGAAATAGCTAAACTTGTATCATAGACTGTCGGTGATTTAAGATTTAACACAGCTTCAAACAAGCCTAATGAAAATCCCCTTTCATAATTCTGTCTCTGATCTTGGCAAAAAATCCACAGAAATATTGTTAAAGAACAAAAGGGCTTTTCTGTTAAGGTATTAACTATGAAATTAAATAGAAGAGATACTGAAATGTTGAATCTGAAGAATTTCTGTTTGATTCTAAGCAAAACAAAAGATCTACTAAACGTCATTTCACTTGAAACCAACGTGGTGTTAGATATCATAAAATGTATCTCAACAAAATTAAAAAATCTGATGTGTAAACCACATGATTTCCTTGTACGGAATATTAAATAATACGCATTTTTCCTGTATTTCATTTAAACTTATTTCCTCGAATTCCATTAGAGATATATTTCTCATGGAATTAATTCAGTTCTCATTTCGCGGCAAGACAAAAATACATAAAACTCAAAATATTTTCATTAAAAATTGAAAGATACTGAAAAACATAAAACACCAAGTGCAGTTAAAACAATAACCAAGTGCAGTTAAAACAATAAAAAAATTTTGCAAGTAAAATTACAGTTTCTGCGCAAAAAAGAAAAAATAATTCGACAAGCGGGCAAGAAGGCAGATTTTTCGGTGCACGAAACTAAAAATTTCCTTTTGGTCCCGCTGCGCAAAAAGACAAAGAGAGACAAAGAAGGTGCAGAAAGACTTAATTCACTATTCCGCTAAATTTAAAATGTAAACAAATATGGCTGCTTTGGTAAAAAATTAGGCTTAGCCGCGCTTAAGCAACTTTAAAATTTTTGATAATTCTACAACTATTCCATGCAGATTAACTAAAGGCATAAAAACCTTAACTGGGAGAAAAGAACAACATAATTCAATCATTTTTCATCAAGCAAAAAATGCAGAATTTAGCAAAACAAAACAACACAAAAACTAAGCTCACTGAGCCTCAAAATTAAAATAAAAAATTCAAAATAAAAGTAATTAAAAGTAAATTGAAAAGCCCATGATTTGAGCTAAAGCTGTAAAGTAATAAACCAATAATTCACAGTAAATTATAATACAAAAGCTTTCCATATATCTACTCCAAGGAACAGAAATTCAATTTAAAACCACCATCTGAAGACGTTTTTTTTTCAGAATTTTAATAAGAATTTTAAAATAGAACTTGATAGTCCTCCTTTGCTTTAAAAAGAGCTAAGGAAAAACTTAAATCGCAGAAATGCCAAACTCAAAAGTAAAACTTTTTAAAGTACTGAAAAATTAACTATTGTCACTGATAGCAGATTAATCGACTTATCAAAAGCACAAACCAATCTACCATCAATTAACAACAACTAAATTAAGGGTCCGTGACACTTAGCCGACAACCACTTAGCCGACAGGACACTTAACCGACAAGACATTTAGCCGACACGGACACTTAGCCGACACGGACACTTAGCCGACAGGTCATTTAGCCGACACGGACAGTTAGCCGACAGAACATTTAGCCGACATGGACAGTTAGCCGACAGGACATTTAGTCGACACGGAAAGTTAGCCGACAGGACATTTAGGTGCGATAAATGTATTCAGTTCTGAATAAAACAAAAATGAGAAAAAATGAGAAAATGAGAAATGTATTCAGTTCTGAATAAAACGAAACCTTAAAGAATATTTGAATTCTAAATTAAACATTATGCAACAGTTTAGTGTTATAAACATTAACGTAAGTAAGTATTTTTAAGCGAGAGGCGTGGTCAATAAAATGTTACAGAATCGCGCTTTTAATTTCATACAAATTTGAAAGCATTAAGAACAGCCAGATTAGAAAATTAATATCATTAAGTAAACAAGAAAAATTATTAATGATGTGAAAGTGTTCAAAAGGACCCAGTTGATTAAATGAAGAAGCTTTACGGATAATTTTTGAAGATCCCATATTAAAATGTAATTAAGTGACCGCCGTATTTAGGTAAAAAAAATTCTTTTTTCCTTTTGAAATTTAATTCATATTCCTTGACGAGAAATTTCAGCGCTTTTTTAATTTGGACAATATACACCAAACAACACGATAAATATCACACAGTGCTAAATTAACACAATAATTATAACCACATATAACATCTTTAAGAAGCGAAAAATGAATTTTACTGATAGTGAAAATATTACTTAAATACTGAATTTACGGATAAGTCGAGAAATTTCGTAATTCATAGTAAGATTAAATAATTAGTTCGTACGTGTGAGCTTAAACGTCACTGTCGGCTTAGTGTCCTGTTGACTACATGTCTTGACAGTTAAATGTTCCGTAGCTAAATGTTCTGACGGGTAACTCTCTATCTTGGACAAATGTCCTGTCGTCTAACTGTCCGTGTCGGCTAACTGTCCGTGTCAGCTAAATGTCCTGTCGGCTAACTGTCCGTGTCGCCTAAATGACCTGTCGGCTAAGTGTCCGTGTCGGTTAAATGTCCTGTCGGCTAAATATCCTGTCGGCTAAGTGTCCATGTCGGCTAAATGTCCTGTCGGCTAAATGTCCATGTCGGGTAAGTGTCCCTGTCGGCTAAATGTCTTGTCGGCTAACTGGTGTCGGTTAAGTGTCCCGTCGGCTAAGTGGTTGTCGGCTAAGTGTCCGCGACCGCTAAATTAAGGGAGAGTGTTTGATCTTACTTTCAAGTAAGCATCAAATTATTTTCTAGATCCAAATCATACGTCAGAATTGATACTCAATCAAAGTCATTTTTTTTTAATTTTGCAGACAAGATGGTTAATTTTTGCTTACTAGTTTGATTTTTAAATTTCTGATTTACTACAGGATTTTAACTTTAATTTTTAGGATTATTTCATTTTTGGTCTTCTTATGATTTTTATTGCTTCTTCTAAAATGTATGCTTTTGTTTTTATTTTTGCATTTGAAATGGAAATGAAAGTGTAGGGGATATGTTTTCTAAAGTAAGCATCTCGTTCAGTTTAATTATGTTCTTAGTGAGAAACTTTAATTTTAAAGATTATGTCCTATTTAACAAGATTCTTTTGGCTTAAGTGAACTAATGTATTTATTTTGATTGAATATCAATTGTGACTTATGATTTGGATCTAGCAAATAATTTGATGCTTACTTGGAAGTAAGATGAAAGACTCTCCCTTAATTTAGTTGTTGTTAATTGATGGTAGATTGGTTTATTCCCTTGATAAGTTGATTAATCTGCGATCAGCGACAGTAGCTAATTTTTCAGTACTTATTTAATCAAAGTTTTACTTGATTCAGTACTTACTAAATCAAAATTTGCTTTTGATTTTGGCATTTCTGCGATTTAAGGTTTCCCTTAGCTGTTTTTAAAGCAAAGGAGGACTAGAAAATTCTATTTTAAAATTCTTACTAAAATTTTGACAAAAACATTTTTCGATGATGGCTTTAAATTGAATTTCTGCTCCTTCGAGATGGTATATGGAAAGTTTCCTTATTACAATTTATTCTGAATTGTTGGTTTATATATATAAACATGGGGGATATACATTTTTTTATAAGTCATAATGGCGACGTGCTCACCAGCAAGATCACGTGACCATTTTCGGCAGACGAGACGCTACATGGGAATGATGATGAAGTTTTGAAAACCAAAAGAACGCTGAATTCATTTTTAACGTGATTCCGCTTAATATGATATTAATCCATTTTTATGAGGCCATGGACAGACATTTCTTATGCTTATTTCCTTTTACGTATTATCTTCGTGTTAGTCATGTTCGCGTGCTTTCGTCGTTAAATTACTGAATCTCGCTACCGTTGTCATCAGTGGGACCGTTCCAACTACATCCTACATATATATATATATATACACATTTATATACTTTTGGTGCAGCCGATTGCAATCAAAAAGAGAGGTGCTCTACTATATGTTATAGTAGTCCTATATATAAAATTTCAAGGTTCTGAGTCTACTCGTTTTTTGATTTATGCGAGATAAATACGTACGTACAGACGCCACGAAAAAATCTCTTCTGAATCCATTTTAAATCAGTTTTATACTTCGTTTGGGTAAAAAGAGTCTTTTGTTCTTCTTACATATAGAATCCGTTTTTAACATAACACTTTTAATGGAACGGAGGAACATTGATAGTAGAATTGAAAATTTGTCAGTATATCTTCTTAACTTCTTTGTTATTATTGTAAAGTGTAAAAATAGAATATTTAAATTTATAAGCTATTTTCTCCCTTCTTTCTGCATGCCTTCGTGGTGTAATGGTAACACACTCGGCGAGTATTGGAGAGGTCCAGGTTCGAGTCCGTGGGAGAGCACTGCAAATCTTTCACATTATCTGCTTCAAAACAACCTAATGACTCAACAGTGGCGCCCGAAATAAAATGTGGTGAACAATAATTTGTCAATAACAGGATTTGGCTATTCGGTCCCCTAATCTCCAGTCATTCTTTAAAAGGGAGAGTGTAAGGTACCAGAAGTGGGCTCAGCCCGACCTACCTAACCAAACAAGTTGGTCTTATGGTCATGATAGGCCACGCCCAATTAGAGTATATAAGGTATTTTCTTTCTCTGTTCAACACACCTTCGTGGCGTAACGGTAGCCCACTTGACACGTATTCGAGATACCCGGGTTTGAGTTCCGACGAGGGCACTGCTCATTTTTTATGTCTCCTGCATCAAGCTAACTTAATGACTCTGAGAAATATGTCCAGAAAAGTGTCTAGACACAGAGGAATAAATATGATTCAACCTGCACTACTTTACTTGAGTTTCACTTTAGCACAAAGAATATTTCCTTGCTGAAGTTTAATGGATTACCAAGTTTTACAAATTTTGTTAAATTTTTTATAAAGAAGATTTTATCCCAGGATTAATGAATGTGCATGCTTATGGAAATTTTTTTCTGAGTATGTTTATTTGACAATAAAATTTCGCCTTCTTCAAATTAGTATTTGAGGCTAAATACGCTGGCAAAATAACAATATTTCATTGGACAATATAGCCTATTTTAAATTAAGAGTTTTTGATACTTGATACCTTGGTTTTTATGTATTGGTTATGTCTGCTGAAATATGCCTCATTAAAAGGAGTCATGACGTTTTCTGCTGCGTAAAGCAGCTTCGATATATCAAATCGAATGAGCAGTTTGAGTGTTTTACTAACTACCGCTTTATTCGGAAGGTACACAACGACACCTGAAGATGTCGCTGAACATAGCAGCTGACTGAAAATAGCGCATAAAAAATTAAGGATAATCTAAATAATTTCCCTGTGTTAAACTATCATGAAAACTGAACATACTGATACATAATTACATAATGCCTGCATGTCGATTCGTTTGCTTTGCGTCTTCACTCGGATAATTTCGATAATTTTCTATCTCAGAATACACAAGCTTGTAAAAGGTGATAAATAATACAGTTTTAATGGTGACAGTCTTAAAAAGCAGGCTGTGTAGACTTGCATAACCACGGATGTTTAGTAGAAAGCTGAAGATCATAACGTAATAACATTTAAATAAATAAGAAAAGTTCAAGAATTATTTTTTAAACTTCAAATCTGTTAGAGTCATTAATACATCGTTCATTCCATATCAATGACAAAGAAACGGCGGGTGGAAAACATTTATTTAATTTCACTTGTGGTTGAATACTAAGCGGCAAACTGAAAGGAGAAAAAAGCTGTGGCCAGTGAATTCATTTCGTAGCACCATGTTTCGGCCATGGACAGTTTTTAGAACGACAAGTACGGTTGCTCGAAATACTGATGAGGATTGACCACGAATAAAATTACTCTGTCATAACAGCTTTACAGTCTAACAAGCCCTTAAAAAGCAAACACTAAACAGTTATAATTGAAAACCAGCTGCAAAGTATCAGAAAGCACCAAGTTTCACAGGTTACGCTGACCAGATAACTCCAAGATTATTCGCTCTTCATTCAGTACATATCTCTAGCACCCGCCAGTCAGCCTGATTGTTTATAATAGTGCAAAGACCTCCAGCCACTGATACCACTGAGATGGTTTCTGTCTTAGGACTAAGGCATACCCAATTATGATATTATATAGGTGATACTGATAGGAGAAGTAATGACTATACATTTTAAGTTAATGCAGTGCGTAGCAGTAAGTTGTGCACTGCCTTTACTCACCTCATTTGATACAAAAATTCAGAGTAAAACCTTGAAAGCCAAATTAAAAGCGTTATGCTATTTGCAGTGGTAAAAATAATGGTAAAAATAATAAAAATAATGCCTCAAGAAAATATCTAAATTCAGCACAACATTCTTTATGCCCTGTTGTTTAGTGAAGTTGCAGCCCAAAAAGATTTATTGTACTGACAGGAAATCAGGTAGGCAAGTTATTCGTTGAGAGATACAAATGCATATACATCTCAGTGCAAAATGAGACATTGCGAAGTGTTAACCAATTTTGAAAGAAGTGGAATTAACAGATTTAGGGAAAGTGGTTTCTAGTACCGCGAGATTGCAGCATGTGTTAAGCAAATACTCAGTACGGTTATGTATACGTGGGAAAAGGTGACAGAAAACGATTCCATGCATCAACGGAAGGATTCGGAGCAGGACTTAGAACTACACCAGGACGAGAAGAGAGCTGCTTCATACGCATAGCTATCATTGATATTGCCGTAAAATCTACAATGATTTTACAACAAAAGAGGATAATGAAATATATTAGACGAAGTCTATTGGTATTGTTTGCCGACGGTTGCTGCACGAAAGTCTCATAATTTGGCGTCCTCTGCTGCGAGCTCCTTTGAGCTTTTGTTACAAGTATTAGTGACATCGAAACCGCCCAAGACAACAACGACAATCCCTGTAGTCTCACAGCCGAATCTTCTGCTGTAAAGTCGGAAGTTTGCTGTGTGGAACATCATACTGGCTCCAACGTGTGTATCTTGAACTGATACCAAGCTAATTTCACGTTCTTCATACTCTTCATGTTCCATACCTTGGAATAAGAAATCCTACCATTTATATAGAATCTTTTGGAGATACTATTCAATATCATAGGGCTACCAAAATTGTCGCGTCCGTTATCGAAAATTTCCTTTTTGACTCTTCGCTAGACTTCATTGCTGCTCAGTTTTGTCCTGAGCCAACACATATGGGATATGATTGCTTGAACATTGACCAATTTGTCGGGAGTAATAGCTACCAGTGTCGTATGATGGATAACACTGAATCTGTCCTCGTCCAGATATTTTATCAGGCTGTGCCATGCCTTGTGCAGTCTATTATAATCGCTGCAGGCAGATACACATTATTAGATTAATCATGTTTATTTTGACGTATTTTTCATCTACTCATTTTTACATTTCATCATATGTCACCATGCCCATAAATAGCTCTGTTATAATTCATGCCATTGTTCGCTTCGAAATTTACCCCAAGCAACAGTTAATATTTCGATAACGTTTTTTTCCATATCTTTGTAACCTATTAAAAATCATAAGGCAGAAGAAAAATAGAAAAGTATATCTGCATCTGATTTTTCATAGATTATCACAGCATGTCTTCACAGTAACATCAGAAATAATGTGATTATTACCAAACGGGTAATTCAGTCAGAATATTAATATAATGACTTCATATTTGAATTGATAAAAAATATTAATTCAGACGTTTCATCAGTCAGCTATGCTAATTTTAACAGTGCAGTATTTCTGAATGCATTGCAATTCTCATACCTAGTTTAGAAAAAAGACTGTGTGAAAAAGTCAGAGGCCTTTTGTTAATTTTCCAATGATTAACTTCCGCTTAAAATATTTGAGTATTGTTTCCGAGTTCACTTCATTAAATGCATATCTTCATATATTGCCTTAATAACCATTTAATCCTTCTGCGTAAAAGCGTTTCGTTTTTATGAATTAGAAAGATTGTCATGTACAAATACCAGCAATTTATGTTAAAGAACTAAGCTTAGGTTACATTGCAAATGCTTTGTTTTTTAAGCAATGCGCAGCTGCTTTGTAAACTAATGCACTTTCAAACATTAACCTGAATTTTAAGCAAATAAAATTGCTTCCTTTCCATTTAAAAGTTTCTCATTCTGTCAAATGTTACTTTCCTGCAAATAAGCAAATTATTCTGTCAAATGAGTTGTATATTTTTTTCGCATCCTGAGTGTTAAGCTAAACAAGAAAACATATGATTTGAGGAAACCCAGCGAATCTAAGCATTAGACAGTCTGAGCTTTCACAGGACTGACGTTACACAGATAATTGCATGAGTGCGTGCACATATAACATTTGATAATCAGGATTATTTGTAAACATAAATTATTAAATAAAAATATTTTCAAGTTATTTCCTAAAGGAACTTCAAACATGGTATTTGATATATTTTTCTGAATTGAAAAAAATTATTCTGAGTTAGAATTTTTTTAATTTAAATGTGCTTTTAATTTCCTTTTGAATAAGGTCTATGTCAAATTTTAACTCGAATTTTTTATACTCAATGTTCACCGTTAGCTTCGTATATTGCATAGACGGACATCTCGAAAGGCGGAACACCGATTTCTATTATTTGGAAAATTAGCTCTCAAACTCTTTGTAGCACGTGTAAAATTTCTTAAAATTTTGTACTATGGAAAGAAGATGTTGGAAACCTTCATTTCAACTACCCCTTGCCACATTTATTAACTATTTTACATGTCCCTTTTAAAATATGCAACAAGTTTCTAGTGAGTCTCTAGTACTTTAATAAGAGAATGAGTTAGTGCGACCTGTTTTCCGTGCCACAAGAAACATCCTCGATTACTGAAAACGCAATTGTTAAGCAAAATGTTAATTTGCGCGAAATAAAACGCTTGTGAAAAGATGCAAACATAAAAAGTAGCGAGAAATGTTTTATTTCAGCAAGACCTTTAAGTTGCAGCATAGGTTGTTTAAAGTACAATGATTTGAAGTAAAAACAATCCAATACTGTGTAAGGTGTATTTTAATTTTATAAGAGCTGTTTTAATTTAGCTCACCTTTCTTGTCTTATCTCCTCTCAACTTACAAATCTCTACCAGATTGAGTTTTTAGAAACGTGTTGAATGCAAATGAGAAAGAGTTAGTATTAAAGAAATTTCAACTCACTGCGTGAGAGAGAGTTGGAATTCTGAATAGTGCGCGTTTCCTTTCGGGCTACGTCTCTCTAAGTTGCTGTTACACTTGGCTGTATTATTACGTGTCTTTTGATAGTTCGCCGGCTAGTTTAAGATTATGGGCAAACTACTTCACTGTGTTAGCTTCGGCTAAATCTCTTAGTTAGTCATTAGTTAGTTCTTATTCCTTACTTTTTAGTTTAAGCCCAAGTAGAGGCTTTGCTATAAGCCCGAAGAAATGGGTCGACTGTTAATCTTATTCTGAGTGAATAAAGGATAATTAACCCTTCTTGAGTTTACAATGTCTATTATTTGAACTAAGTGATAATTCATTTAATAGTTCTCTAGTCTCTTCGACACTTCATCTAACAGAATTAAAGTGAGAAATGCTACAACTGTAAGAGTGTAAAGTATTGCGAATACAGTATTGCTTGATGTGCCCTTATATGAAAAGTTTAATTTTAAAATATACATATTATGTTCTCATATATTACAGTATATGTTGGGTGAAGATATCCTAAAAGATTAAGATCATGGTGTGATTTTTAGGGCAGTAAATTTTTATGACAAAATAAAATGTGTCGTAAAAAGTAAGTAATTTAAAGTAGGGGATAGTTTAAAGTAGTATAAGTAAGTAGTTTAAATTACCGGCCTTCAAGTTAATGCAGAGGGAGAGATTGCAATTGCTTTCGATTTATCGCGAAGGATACTAAACAAATAATATAAAAATTTACTTTGTTTACTTAGTGTTAAATTTACTTTGTTTTAATACTTTTTACTGTGATATTATACTGTAGGGTGCTTTGTTAATTAACCAGTTATTAGGATCTAAAGATGCAACAACTCTAAGCCTCAAGAAAATAATGGATGCTGTATTCCTTCATGATTCCCCAGATGAAGACTCATCACTCCAGAGTATCAGAAGAAACTATAGCCACCCTCCAGGAACAAGTAACGATATTCCATTCTCTTCCTTTGAAATTTCAAAAATAATTAAGATCCTACCAAACAAAAAAGCACCTGGGCCGGACGGGATCGATAACCAACTCATCAAGATCCTGCCCAAGAACTTTCCCTATCTACTTCCCAACCTAATGAATAAATGTCTAGAAACAAGCCTCTTTCCAACAAGTTTCCAAATAGGCCAGATAGTTCTTTTTAATAAAATAGCCAGAATGCATCGAACCCATGTTCTTATGATCCAATAAACCTTCTTCCTGCAATAGGGAAAGTACTTGAGAGAGCTCTAGCGAACCGCCTCAGGCATCATATAAGGAAGTCTAACACAGCAAGCCCGTACCAGTTCGGTTCTTCCCCGAATATGAGCACTATACATGCAATCAATGATGTTCTAGAGCAGACAAAAGGAAATAAAGTAAAGAATCTCGGCTGTACTGTGCCTAGACCTGCAAAAGGCCTTTCATTCCCTCTAGTGGCCGGATGTTCTAGGCACCCTGAAAGACATAAACTGTCCAAAAAACATTTACAAAATCTTTCAAGATTACTTGACCAACAGACGCAGTGTCATTATAAGTAACAATCGTACAGCTGAAAAAGTACAAGTCAGAGGCTGTCCGCAGGGCAATCCAGCGAATACAGTCCAGCGACCCTTCCTTCTCAACTACACAGGAAGCTACAGAACAACATCAAATGCGGCCTCTTCCAAATCGCGAAATAATAGCCATTATAAATCATTAGAATTTTTAGCAGACAAATAAGAGACAGCAGTATACCCATATGAGCACCACCCAGGAAAGAAAAATAGAAGAAGGTAAAGGCAACGTAATCAAAATCTACCTAGATCCCAACTCCACAACAGAACAACAGTTCCACCTAGATCAGCAATAGTGTATTCCAAGGAGAATCAGTAGCGCTCCTTCCAGCAATAAAATACAGCATCACAAACTCCCTAAAAACAGCATATATCTTTCAGCGATGCATACTATCGCAAATACGCACCGTGATCAAAATTAATCCAAGAGATTAGAGAAAGAACTTCAACATCGCAAAATCAATACTTCTTCGTAACTTGGCTGAAGGTACATGCAGGGCAAAAGGCAACGAGGAGGCTGACATCCTAAGCAAAGAAGCAGCTAGGGGTCAAAATGCATCAGTACCATGACCTGGCTCACACCTTAAAAAGTCATAAGCAACAAATCTAAAACTGAGAGGCAGAACTGGTGTGACAGCTCCAAATAAGAAAGATCTTATTAAAAGTAGGCACTGCACCCAGTTTAATTACAACAGAAATAACGTAGTTCTTATCAGGGTATGGCCCTTTTCCCACGTACTTTTATCCAAGGAACTTAGCTACATCAGACCAGTGTATGTGTGGAGAAAGAGATGGTTCCGAACATTATTTATTCAAATGCTACCTCATAGCTGAACATGATTTAAAAGGCCCGAACTCAGAAAGTGAAATGACTCCGTTTATAAGATATGCTACCAAGAACAACCATCTCAGAAAAAAATCATAAATATAATGACCTGTCCACAAGAGGCACTGAGTTATGCAACACAGCACAGAACAACATAACAAAGATTTTACTTAAAACATTGTATGCAATCAGACTTGGAGCTGTTCTCCATAGCATATAAGTGTGAAAGGCACCATCTGTGAAAACATCAATGTATATTTAATGGAAAAAGAAAGGCACTGCCCGCGGTGTGGTACCTATACAAAGCATTGAAAGCAACGCCTGGGAAGGTCTACTGTGAGCCCTGTGGGGTGTAATTATCTGGATAATTAGTGTGCCTGGACAATACCCAGATTGCCAATAGTTAAACAATGGATGTCCACCACACTTCAACATATCCATATTAGGAACTGAAAGTATACTATAACTTCTTGCTTCCGTAGTCCTCACAATAATGCAAATGAGCGTCTGACCATTTAAACCGAGAGTTTGAATGTTAGAGTTTAAGCTTCTGACAGCCTCGTTTTACGTACTAACGACAACTCTGCCAAAAAAGTTTCCTCTGGCTTTAAACCTTTTGCTAGCCTTGTAAGGATTTTAAGTTTTACTAAGTTTTATTTTATTTTAAACCTTTACTATCGTCTCTTATTTTCCATTTCTGGGCAGAATAAGTGCGAATAGATTTGGTGTATGCAAATAAGGTTGCAAACTTTAGAAGTATTTAAGATATGGCTTTTAGCCAAGATTGTAGTGAAACAGCGATTTCTCGGGGCCTTTACCACGCGTGTGATTTTCGTTGTCTGCCTTTAAGGCCAGAATTTAGTTCTCTCTGATATTTGAAGACGCACTGTAGTCTTTGAACTCTGCTCACTACATGCGTATCATTAAAGGGCCAATCTTCGCGTTACTAGTCCCTGTAAAGCATCCTAGTTCTTATTTAGTTAAGTTAGTTTATTTTCTTATTTTCTACGTTCTAGACCAAAAGTGTTGGTCTTTGTATCCCGAAGTTCGAGAACACTTGTACGCTGTGGGAATAAAGGGTAAATTTAACCCTACTTAGCTTTGTTTCATTTTCTAGATACGCACGAACATAGCTAAAGTAAGCTTTGAGTAAGCTCCCTGTTCTGGCTCAGGACTTCAGTTATGTTTGTAAAATTAACCAGAAGGAATAGCAGTCCTGACAGTGGTGCCCAAAGAAGAAAACTAATGACCGAAAATCAAGAAGAATTTGATGTACCTGCAGCATCGGCACAGAAACCCGAACTGCCAGCCGCCAGCCTAGAAGGATTCGGGCACATTGTGCAGACGATGAGAGCAGCGATGGAAATTCAGCGATAACAACTTCTTGGAGAAGTTAGATGCCAATTTTATGCTGTGTTCCGTTCATGAATTTCAGAAAGTCACCTTGGCTACCAGCGCTTTGAAAGAACAAGCGCTTAGTTGGTTCAAGTGCATCGGAAAAAGTCTTCTAGGTGAACCAGGAAGTATCACTCATACGTACGAAAGTTTTAAAACCTTTTTCAAAGGAAGTTACATTTTAAAGGAACGATTTTAGTACGTGATTCGCTGTTTATTTGGTTTTCTGTTATATGGTAAACAGTTTGTAAGTTCATTCACAGTACAGTTCATAGTTTATCACACATTTTATGAGTTCATTTCATGGTACATAGTGTTGAGTGCTTAGTACTGGTGTATCTGACACATATTACACAGTATGAAGTCAGTTCCTAGTTTTTAAATTTAGAAGATATGAAAACAGTCACTGTTGTCTTAATAAATCTAGATATTTGTGTGTTTTTTCTGAAAGCACTCCTGCATTGTATGAGGGTGGAGAGTGGATACTCTTATTGTTGCATTTTGCGAACTTAAAGAATTATTTTGAGATGCATGCTATGGATGACACAGATCCACTCCTTGGCGATGTAGGAAATCATTAACATTTTTTATGTTTTGGAAGATTTTACGGTACTTAATGATGAATCTCTTGAATTCTATTGTCGGTAGGATGACGAATGTGATGGGCTAACGTTAGCGGATACGGAAACATGTAATGTTCACAGTTTCCACTTTCCCCGCATATGCATCTATCCGACGCAGCCATATTGCAATCATAAAAATACTTTCGGAAGGGACCGTGATCCAAGATGTACCGGGTGAGGAAGTAGTTTGATATTGTAATAGTTTCGTCAGCCTTGGGGAGCAGTTAGAATGTACATCGTCCTTGTGGTCCTTGTTTCCATTCACATTTTTTTGAAAGGAAGAATTATTGGTATGTTGGAAGGTGGAAGATCACAAATCAAAGTGTCTCAAATTATAATTGTGCCTCATTATGTGACTCTGGCAGAGGTTTCACAGTACGGGAGATGTTATCCGACGACCAATATAAGATCGACCAAGAATAACAACCATTCCTTAAGACCAATTTGGCAATAACTGAGCAACGACAGAAGGACCGTTGTGCCAGAAAACTCAGTTCAGTGCTCACAGCGCCACAGGTGTAAGATTTCGAGGAAAACTATTTATAGGAAACTCCATCATGCTACTCCATATGCCAAACTACCAGCAATCCTCTAACGCCTGCACCTAAACGCACTCGTCCAAACCTGAGTTTGAAACATCAGCACTGGAGTGGGCCAATGCGATATTCAGTAACGAATCCTGGTTGACTCTCAACACTGATTCTCGTCGGATAACGATGTGGAGAGAACACAGAACTTGTTTTCACCTAAGAAAAATCATGGAAAGACATCAGTCCCCTTCAGAGGGTGTCATGGTGATTGTAGGCGTATTGCTAGATGGCTGTATTCTCCATGTCTTTGACATGGGGTCTGTTACTGATAAAAGGTACGGAGACGAAGTCCTTGAGTCTTATATTCACCTGTTTCGAGCGGCTGTCGGTCCTGAATTCCTACTCATGGGTGATAACGCGCCTTGTTACCATGCGATCTTGGTCGAAAACTTCCCTGAAAGAGAAAATATCTAGCGCATGCAATGGCCTGCTCATTGAACTTAATCCTATTGATCATGTGTGGAATATGCTTCGTAAACAAACTGCAGCCCTTCTGCATCCACGAAACTCCATTCCAGAACCTAAAAGTATTCTCCTTAATGCTTGTAAATTTTTAAGGCTACAACTCATCTACTCTCTCATAGCACATAAGGGCAACCGTTGTGCAGCATGCGCAGCTACCAGAGACACCACGCATCTTATTATACTAGCCAATAACCCTTTTATTTTAATTTTTATCACTTATTAAAATTAATATTATCATTATAAATTACCACTTATCATTATTAAATTTAAGTATTAAAATAATTTTTCGTCAAATTGTTTAATGTTTATCATTTACAGGGAAAGGAATTTTTGATTGCTGCAAATTCTTTTCTTCCTGATACAGATTTTATTTGGTTTTAAATGAATGATACTAAAAAAGAGAAAAGCGTGCAAGAAGATTTAGAAGCCAAAAAGTTAAAAAAGTAATTTAGGATAACTAATGAATGAAACTGAAATATAAGTTCATTCAGAAATTTCGTTAGCCTGTTATTGTTACGATAGAAAAAGCCCGTACCAATGAAGTAAAAGAAATTCTCATCAAAGCCATAGACGGTTTTGAAACATTTCTGGCGCTTGATCTTAATAAAGACTTTGATATTTTTTTTCAGAAGAAAATAATTTAATTCTATCTTCAGAACCGTATACTACTCTTAACAAAGACAAAATTTCTTAATGACTGAAAAAAGCCAGTGATTTAAAAACAAAATTAGGTAACGGTAAAGGCCATTCAAACAGCCAAATTTCTCGGGCAAAATATTTGACTGAAGCTTAAATTCAAGAAACGAGATCGACTACGCAGGATAATGATAAGAAAGAAAATGTTTGGAGATGTATTTAGGAATATTATAAAATAAGAGGTTTTTCAAAATTATGGACTAGTAAGAGTTAAGAAAATAAATCTGATCTTTTAAAGGAGCTAACTTAATTTGCAGCGGTTTCGAATGCAGAAAAATTAAAGCAAGCAAGTATCTTTCTGATAGTCAAAGAGATAACATGCGAAAAATATTTGGAAATAAGGTGTCTTTTTATAAATGATAAATGATGAGACACCAAATTCTAATATGCTTTTAACAAAATCTGAAATAATAAAAATTCAAAATAAATGAAAAAAAATTTGAGCAAAGATAATTTCATCAGAACAAAGATGGGGAAATTCTTCCCTTCCTGATTCCAGCTTTAACAGCGGCTGCAAAAGCTGCAATTTTAAGCGCAAGAGGCGCAATAGTAGGTACTAATATGGTGTTAAGAAACTTCTTGGATCGAGATCCATCTAAAACGTTCTTAATCCCAAATTTATATCGGCTTAACAAAAAATAGTAAATAAGCAGTAAGAAGGATGCTTAAGCTTAGGATTTAAAAAAATCCTTTAAAAAGAGTGTATCAAAACTGGAAATTTCCAACAAAATGATCGAAAATAATTCAGAAAATGTAAATTTACTCAGCGTATTTTTTATTTCATATTTACTGTCCAAACGAATGAAAAAAATTCGAAAACGGTTTTATCAGTTCAGACGTATCTGAAAACTCATTAGGTTTATTACTATAACCATGAGAATAATATTGTTTTGAATATTTTGAATCTTTTTGTGATTACATGAAATTAAAAAATATAGTAAAATATCTCAAAATATCAGGGGGGAAAAACATCAGGGAATCTCAAAACGAGAGCTTTTTGCAGAATCTTTTATCTATTAAATGCGATTTTTTCAGCACGATATACATAACCGAAAAAAATCAAAATTGATCCCCTTTAGAAGTTTTAAATTCTTTTACTCAAATTCCGAATGATTACGACGAAACAATTGTTCTATATGAATGAAATATTTGATTTTAAATTCAAACGATAAACCGGAAGAATTCATGGTTGAATTTGCTCATCCGCTTAACATTAAAAATATAGCATTCATGGCTTTCACCATGTTCGTTTTTTGGTACAATATAAGAGTAAATAGTAGAAAAGATACCTTGGCATTCTAAGAAAAGAAGCCAGACAACGGTATGCTATGAAATTACTGAGCGGATACCAAATAGATTTATCTGTAAGTAAACTGCATAAAATATTCTGATATAAATGCAAAATTTATGAAGAAGACGAACAAGAAGGAGAATACATCCATGACGGAACAAACGGAAATAACAAAGTCTGCTCACTATGCGATATTGCGAAAGTTGCTTTAATCACTTTTCTTTCCTACAGAAACAAAAAGGAAGAATGGGGATACTTGAAAAGAATATACAATTTATTGTTAAAGTTGTAGAGTCATTAGGGTTTCTGATGCTGGATGCGTGAAAAATGTACAGTGCCCTAGGCGTAATTCTAATTTCGGACCTCCCGAATACGCTTCGAGTGCATTTTCAGTTACACCACGAAGGCATGCGGAAAAGGATATAGAAAACACTTTATATACCAACATTTAAAGGGCGACTGGGGGGACGCAACCGCCAAATTCTGGGTGGTGACGAATTATCGTCCACCACTTTTTATTTTGTGCGCCACTTGTAGATTTAGAGCCATTAGGGTTTTTTTATGCTGGAGAAGTAAAAAATGTGCAGTGCCTTCTCCAGGATTCGAACTTCGGACCATCCGAATATGAGGTCGAGTTAGCTTCTATTTGCACTACGAAGGCATGTAGAAAGGAGGAAGGAAATGCGTTATAAAGCTTTCTTCTATATAAATTAATCATTATAGATTTTACAGAAAGAGTAAGCAAAATTCAAGGAACAAGAGACATTTTTTAAAGATATTTTAACCAAGACTGACAATGAAGCAGACAATGAAAAGCAGGCGCATGGTAAAACAGAGAGAAAGCTCCCTCTTCCTCTCCTACTCTTGTCTAAAACTTGGCTCAAAGCCATGTCTTCAATACAGTTTGCCACCTCATTTACATAAACAATTCTCTTTCGCGCTTTTTCTGGCCGGAAATGGAAAATAAGGGAGGATAGCAAAGTTTTAAAATGAAATAAACGTTAGTAAAACTTAAAATCTTTACAATGCAAATTATTATCAGAATTGAGATATAAAGAGCTCTGAACATAAAATAATGATTTCAAAGACAAAAACAGAAAAATAGAATTTTCGTTCAAAATCTCTGACGGCTATTTTCTGTTTTCAGAATGTTTTCTTTATCAAAGACATAAAACTGTAAACTCAAGCCGTTCTCTCATTGAGAATGGCCATATAACATTTGTTAACAGAATGGCTTAATTAACAAGTGTTTAAAAATTGAGGTCTACCATTGAGAAAAATCATCAAATTACGACTCCCACGTTATATAAGTTATTTCTCCCGCCTTCTTAGCATACCTTCGGGGTGTAATGCTCAGTACGCTCGGCGGGTATTCGAGAGGTTCGAAGTTTGAGTCTCGGCGAGGGCATTATTCATTTTTCATGTTTTCCACTTTAAAAAAAACTGATGTCTCTACAGTAGCTCCCGAACTAGAAAAAGGTGGCGGATGATAATTCTCCACTACCAGGATATGGCGATTGGGTCCCCTAATCCCCAATCCTCTTTTAAAAGAGGGAGTATATAAGGTATTTCTCCCGCCTTCTTAGCATGTCTTCGTGGTGTAATGGTCAGCACGCTCGGGGCGTATTCGAGAGGTCCGAGGTTCGAGTCCGGCGAAGGCATTGCTCATTTTTCAAGTCTCCTGCCTTTCAAAAAAAACTTAATGACTCTACAACGTTACAAGCCCTGACCTTAAAGTCTTTAATGAGCTACTAATTAAATTACTGATTAATGATTAAACCACTGATTGCTTTGATATACTACGAACGCGTTTTTCTATAAAAGTAAACAGATAGTGCAGATACTCATTTTCTGAGTTATTCTCGAACTGATGGAGATGTAAAAAAGTTATCAGATGTTACTAGACAAGGAAAATTAAAAAAAAGCACAACCAAGTTTTTGTAGAAAGTCTTACGAGAGACAGTCACGTTGTAAAAGTTTATACAGCCGTGAAACACATATTGAACTTCTTTCACGAATACAGAAAGGTTATTACAGTTTTTAAAATTGAAATGGAATTTCAAAGGAGAGAATATGTGATATAAATTTTTTTTTATAAGAAATGAGTTTAATGGTTGTACTCGATATTTTCACAAGATGGTGAAATAAAAATCTTAGAAGTATAAAATTCAAATAAATGTTTTGAAATAACTGGAATGAATTTTAATTGAAAGCTCTAATCCACTTAAAAATGTGTGAAGTATCTATACAATTCCCCACAGTACTTTAAAAGAGAAAATAACATAAAAATGAGCAGTATGATATTAAGCAACTTAGATAGGTTCCAGTTGTTATTAGAGAAGTCAAATAACACGAACCAGTGTAATATTTGTAAATTTTGCAAGACTAGATTCGATGGTTTAAGCATCGAAACTATAGCTAACTCATATTTGCAAACTAATATTTGTAAATTTTCCAGGACTAGTTTCTGATGATTTAACCTTATTGTTTGAATCCAATAATCATTATTCGCCGTGTTATTTTAGCCTAAATGTTCTAATTGGTTAACAGTGGTTAGGTTAGGTTTAATTATAAATATTCCAAATGAACCATCTAAAATGGATTTTAATGATAAGGGTTATAATCAGTTATATTCAGCACTTTTAGGAGCATACATGAGTAATATGAAGGCGGAAACAAAATATTTTATCAGTTATAAAGAGTTTAAAAGTTTCTGTCCTATGATGTTTTTCAATCTCTGTCTGTACGAGGACTATTTAGATTTAAATAGTTTAGACATAAATTTTCATTATGAACTGAGAAATGAATCAAATGTGTCTTTTTGCTTCAGTTTGCAACGGAGAATGAAGTTAATCTTGTTCCTAAACAAATTTCTATGATACCGCCTTAGAAATGAGAAAAATTTTATTCTTTAATTAATGACAGAGCATCATCCCTTTAGTGAAAAAAACAAGAGGAGGATGGAATTTCAAACTGATTAAGCGATGGAAAGAACGATAAGGAGAATAATATCTTAACCAACTGTGGAAATCTGAAAAATGAAGACGTCACAAATAAAGTGCATGCTTTGGAATATATGGATGATAATGGTTTAAAAATTAAATATACTGTAGATGCAAAATGTGTAAAAGCTGGAAACATTGAAGATTCAATTGGACCAAAAATTGTGGTCAGTAAGAGGTATTAGGACAAAAAATAAAAATAAATCCTGAAAATGATGATAACATTTTACAATACAATGAAGAAGGCTTTTAAGTTTCTCTTCCTATAAAACAAACAGATGATAAAAACCATGACGCGGAAAATGAATGTTTATCCAATTGCAGAGATCCTATAAATGACAAAATCCCTCAACGAAACATTTCATTTATCATACGGCTGTTCCATTTTATCCAACTACCTTTCTTGATTTTATTATTTTTAAACCTCAGGTACATTGGCCTTTCTATAAATTCACGAAACTTTCAAATAATAGAGTTTTAACTGACGATTTCAGATTTCTTAAAAGAGAACGTGTTAAAATGTCATTGTTTGTAGCATCGTTTGAACCAAATGATATATCTGTTAGGATAAAAATAATATTGTACTTCGTATGTGAGCGCTTGGATATGAGACAGAAAACAGGTAAAGAAATAGGTATTCAACCCTACGGAAATTATGAATATTTAGGATGAGGATTCATCCTTGCTTAACCTTTTTTATTTTTCATTCTTCTATTTTCTTATTTTTATCCTATTATGTCTTTTTAAAAATAATGTATATAAATGGAGATTAAGAAATGTAAATTTTGTAAAAATAAGAAAACTGTTGGTAATATTAATCAGACAGATAAATGTAGTGATTCTAGTTGTTTAAATCCTGACCCTGTAGTTAATTATACAAGAACGGAATGTCAGTGTTGTAAAACAGTATACTTATACACCCACAAAACAAAGGTATTTTAAAAGCTATTACCATCTAAGAAATTTACGTTTTTCAAAATATTAGTAGATAAATAGAGTTCAAAAAGAAGACAGTGAAGCAACCGTGCTTATTTTAGACCAAATGATTCCATAAATGTTCAGAGCTTAAAAGAGGTGATACGTTTAATCCTACACTCCAAATGAAAAAACCTTTTGAAAGAGCACATTAAAATCAAAGACGGTAAAGCGACTTCAAGATTATTGTAAACAACATAATATCGATAATTATTAAAAGCTGAAAAAATCTAATTTGATTAATCATATAATTGATCTCAAATTCAAAAAAGAGAGTTAAATGAAAGATTCCCTTTTAACAAAAAGGTTATTTTCGAAAGCAAAGAAACCTAGAGAACCACAAATTAAATGTGATAAGTGTGGTAAATGTTGTAAAAAATCGCATGAAAGTCATCATTAGCGAAGTTTGATTCGTAGGGACAGAATGCGTACTGATGAAGAAACTGAGTTTATTGAAACCGCTTACAAATCAAGATTAGAAACAATAGAAAGAAAAACAATATTATGATTCCTCTGGAGTATTTGGAAAGTAAAAAAAAGTGATTTCAAAAATTTCAAATAGTGTAAAAGATAAAGTAAGCATGTTTTCTGTATATAAAAATAGAGATGAATTTAAAAA
This sequence comes from Stegodyphus mimosarum, assembly GCA_000611955.2. Taxonomy (NCBI): domain Eukaryota; kingdom Metazoa; phylum Arthropoda; class Arachnida; order Araneae; family Eresidae; genus Stegodyphus; species Stegodyphus mimosarum. Next base: position 60,132 of record KK117205.1, read on the forward strand.
GCATTCGTTTAACCCTTTGTAGTCGAATTTCTATCCTCAGCTGCCGAATTGTATGTTCCAATTGTATGTCTGCTGTCAGCCATCACAGCAAAGAACCATGGTGATCTTATATTATATTAAGTCGACAAGTTTCATAATCTTACAAGTCGACAAGCTGCATATTACCTATTACAATTCGTTCAACGAAAATTAATTCCGACAAGCATGATACCTATTATATATAAACTTAATACGATTGCAAAGGGTTAAAACACACAGTTAAATAATGTTGACGTGAAGAGATTTTGATGTCTTTTATGATTAGGCTATTGATAAACTGATTAATGACTCAGATGAATTTATAGCAAAATAATGAATCGGATGAATTTATAGCATCAGTAGGATACTTAAGAAATTAAATACTTAGAACTGAGAATTAATGAATATGACCCTCTTTGTAATAAATTATTTTATATTGATTTACTAGAAGTAATTAAGAACATAAAACATTCAGTAAATGTAAAAAATAACGGGACAAAGATAATAAATGTTTAAATGGTCTATTCTATGAGCTTTTTATCCTGAAAAGTTTCACTCAAAAAAACAGTCAAGCTGAGTGAAACTGGAAAAAAAATTAATTTTAAAGGGACTGAATTTCCTGTATCTCCTTGTAAGGTTTATTCTAATTTTATTAACTGTTATTTTAAGTTTATTGCATCCTATCATTCTAGTTTCAGCTTACAATTTCCTACCAGAATGTAATTTCAGAAACGCAGCTAATGCAAATGAGTAAAGAGTAGTATTTCAGTCGATGTTTCACCGACTTCTCCAGAGAGAGCATAAGTAGCTCCAAAGAGAACCTTTTGGCTACATATCTCTTAGCTATTGCTACGCTCGGCGATACTTTAGGCCCTTGTTTGGCTTTAATTAATATTTAGGCCCCAACTACTTAGAATTTTGATACCTTCGGCTATAGCTTTCAGTTAGCTATAGTTAAGATTAGTTAAGTTTAATTTCTTATTTATTTGAGTTCAAGCCAAGTGAGAAATAGAGGGTAGTTAACCCTTCGTAAGTCTTACATCTCTATTCACATGCTTAAGCGATTATCCGCTTGTTAGTGTCTGTGGGGTTCACGGATTGAAGACTGAATTAAATGACTGAAAACCCACATCCTAAGTTGCAAATCAGATCCAACAAACTCCTACGTAATGAAATATCATAAACATGAAGTCTATAGTTTCAGTTATTACATTTAATATGCACTTGAGTTTTATAAACCACCTGTTATTTACAGAGGAGCTGACGTAGTTCATAAATTCGCATACATGTTAGCAAATGAGGTTCGGGAAATTGAAGAATTTATTGATGAGAAAATGAAACAAATATACAGAGTTTAATAACATAATAGTCTATGACGAAAAGTGTTACAAAAGTGCAAATATTTGTGAAATATCTGAAAAGGAAATCATATCTGATGCTTTAGAAGATAATAGGAAAGTTATAGGTAATTGCTAGTCAGCTGGAAAATACAGAGAACCAGCGCATAATATTTGCAGTTTAAATTATCAAATTCTGAATTTCCTTCTTACAGTGTTTTATAAATTAGCAGAATAAGAAGTGTAGTTATTTATGAAAGAACTTGAATGGTATAAAGCCAGTACTGAAATTATTCACAATACCAAAGAAAGATATGTATCTTTCAGTTAAAAAAATCGGATGACTGAAACTGAGGTTTATAGATTCACTCAAATTTAAGTCATCTAGCACTGATAATAACAATTTATCGCAACATCTTAGAATGGAAATGTTCAGAGAAAATTCGAGATTTTATTCTGGTGAAAAATCAATTCATATTGTTGCGTTATACAGGTTCGTGGATTTGAGAGTATCCGATGCAAACACGATGCAGAACAATAAAAAGCACAATTTATTTACAGGAATCACTATTTACAGCACAGTTCCAAAACAACCTTTAAAAGCGTCGAAAATCTACAATAAATACGCTGAAACAATCAGCAACACAGCTTCAGGCTGTAACTGTAAAGGTAGCTTCACGGCAACACTAAACTTATAACACCGTGGAACAATCACCAATACACTGTCAAGCTATACTGTAAAGGTAGCTTCACGGCAAAGCACTATCTCGATCGCTTTCCGTTCACAAAACTCTCGCGTTGCTTAGCACTCACAGTAAGCAGCTATTCTCGCAATCCTCACAACTAATCACACTCTCGCAACACTTCACAATCAGAAACGCAAGGGTTTATATAGCTTTTCTTTAAGTTCCACACGTTTCGAGAAATATCTCGACAGGAAGTTATTCCAGAAGCTTCCCGATTGGACCATGGGATATCGCCGATTTGGTCGCCAAATGGGCGATAAAGTCGCCAATCTGGCAACCCTACCATGCACTATTTTATGGCAACCCTAGTGCTATGCCGGAAAGCTTACATACAGGCGCAACCGCCGAATTTTTCGTAACAATATTATACAAAAAGGTATTGATTGTCATGTCTTCGTGGATCCTGAAGAAAGATATAAAGAAAATAAATTACCAGCTCAAGGTAAATTCGATAATAGTATATTAAATAAAACACCAGTGCAGAACATGAGCGAGCAGAAAGACTATGAGTTTGAGATTAAAAACTTAGGTGAATATACAGATTTATACGTAAAATCGGAAGCATTAATATATGCAGATATCATTGAAAAATTTAGAGATATATGTCTAAAAACATACGATTTAGATCCTTCATGCTTCTTTACACGCCATGAATAACTTGGGATGCAATGCTAAACATCAGAGATACTATTGGAATTATTGTGTTTATGACATGATTTTAATGTTAGAAAAATTAACGAGAGAAGGTACAACTCAATGTTGTAATGTATATAGAAAATCAAACAATAAATACATGAAACATTACGATAAAAGTAAACTATCTAGTTATTTAATGTATCCAGTGATTTATATGGGTGGCTATGAGTCAAAATCTACAATACAGTGAATTCAAATTCAACAACAATGACGGCAGGCTTAATAAAATGATGATTCGGATATTGTGTTTATATTAGAAGTGGATTTAAAATATCCGAAAGAACTACGCGATATACATTCAGATATGCCTTCAGTCCCTGAAAATAGAATCCCAGATGGGTATAGACAAACTAAATTGCTAACAACTTTATATGACGAAGAACATTATGCTCTCTATCATAGAAACTTTAAAAATTATTTGAAAACGGATTTAAAACTGGAAAAGGTTCATAGATTATTGGAATATGAGCAGTGTCCTTGGTTAAAGGAATATATAAATATGAATACAGAAATGAGAACTAATTCAGTGTTTGAAAAAACAATGGAAAACATTAGAAAGAGACTTGATATGAGTTTACGTTGTAATTATGAAAAAGTTTAAAATTTAATTCCTAAACCAAACTTTAAGCTACGGACTATAGAAAATTTAGGTGCTGTTCATACGAATAAAAATTAAGTCACCTTTAGTGAACCAGTCTATGTTGAAATGAGAATATTTATCGAAACAGTTAATGTATAACTTTCCCTGTGTTATAAAACCTAAATATTCGAATAATGTTATTCTTTTGTATATGGATGCAGATAGCTTCATATATTTTGTTCAAATTGATGATTTTTACGAAAGTAAGAAAGGTGTGATAGATTATTATCGAAAAAATAATAAATATGATTCATCTTAAGTAAATAAGAAGGTTTTAAGGAAATTGAGAGAGGAAATAATGCCATAATTAGGAAGAATTTGTTATATTGAGAGCGGAAGTATACCTATAAAACTGAAAATGATATAACTAAGAAATGAAAAGTTGCGAAAAATATATTATTCAAATGGATATCAACTGGCTGGAAGTTTCGAGTACAGATGAATTACCTGAATTTTTGATTAGAAATTTTGAAAATATTGATTATTGGACAAGTATTTTAAAATATCAGAAACTTTTATTTTGAAATATAAGCACAAATTAGGCTGACAAATATTTGTGCATATCAAAAATTATCAGAAAGATTTATCATTGAAAATGAAATTTACTTTATTGGGATATTATCTCTAAATATTAAATGATCTGAAAAGTTTATAATTGAGAATGCTTCTGAAGTGGATTGAGAGAAAATTTCAGAATATCAAACATTGAAAAATAATTTCACTATAGAGAACTGATAAATTAAATACAATTTTTTATGTTTTAGACATAAAAAATTTTCGGAAAATACTATAGAATACTGAAAATATGTTAGAGATAAGAATGAATTTCAAATATCAAAACATAATTCTTTCAAAACCATAATAAAATATAGTGATAAAATGAAGGACTGTGACATCATATTGAAAACAGATAAGCCAGATAAAGTTTGAATATTGTATTCAAGAAAATGTTCTTAAAGTATTTAAATAAAATTTGTTCAACATCTAATTTTCATTCTTACTTTTAATTAATTAATTTTAAGTCTCTTTTTGATTCTCTTTTTTATCATTCATCCATTTTTATACATTTTATGTTTCTATCGTCATCCTCTTTTCATATATTTTTTTTTCCCTTCATTCATTAATTTTTTTAAAATATGCTATCCTGAACTAACATTAAAACATCTAAAAGTAATTTCAACTACATAGATGATACTACTTCATTTATGTTTCTATTATCTATCTGCTTCCTGTTAGGAGTAAACAATCGAGGCTCATTTTGTAAAGTATTTACCCCCAGTTGAAAGGAAGTGTCAGAAACGTTTCAAGGACAATAGTTCTCTGAAAAAGAGAAAAGATATGGAATATCAGATGCCTTTCCTGCAAAGAAAAATACGTTTCGTTAACTTTCTTCCAAGCTAAACTAACTCCTGTGGTTTTTTCATCATTCAAACGCTCATTAAGATTGCTTTCTTTTTACGCTTTTTCTGTGAGTATTTGCTCAAAAATCTAATTTTTATCATTTTAAGTATTTATAATTTTAACTTCAACATATTTTTAAAAAACTTTTAATGTGAAATTAGTCGTTTTTTTCTTAATCATTCGTCATTTTTTTAAAAATCTTTTACTCTCATTTTTAATATATCATTTTTAAGAACTTTTTATTAAAAACTCTGAGTATTTCTCAAAGGATCTTAACTCGATTATTAATGGTTTTAATGCAGAATTTGTTCTCATCATTTTCCGCTTATTTTATTTTTATTAGAAAAATTTTTGTCTCCAGTGTTCGAGCCTGTAATTAAAAGGAGAAATGGAAAATTACACAATTGTTCATTTAATATAGTATTTCTTTTTAATTCTTAATTTGTTTCATATAATTTCTGATTAAAAAAATGACTTTTCCTTTTTGCTACCATCAAAGCTCTATTACTTATTAACTACTTATATTATAATCATATAAATTATGTTATGTATTATAATATAGAATACGTCACAAAGAAGCAAAACTTTACAATCTCAACTTACAGTACAGTTTATGATTTAAACTTCAAAGATAAAAAGTTCGAAATGCCTATAATTACAATTGATGTAGAAAATTAAATATCATTTACCCAGTAATAAGGAAAACTAAGGGCAAAACTGAAAATGGCGCGTAAAATATTTTAATTTGCACATAGATGCTCACGTAGATAAATTTTAATCGTTTTTACTTTTTACCCTTGAACTTTTTGAAAATATAATTGTAGAAAATAATAGGGAGAATTAGAATTTATAATAGACATTTTTATGAAATCACATTTGACCCGAGGAAAGTGAATGTATCTGTTACAAATACACCGCGCAAAAAAATAGGTTACTTCATTGACTTCAAATGATCAAGTTTGAAGCATTGCAGCAGTCAAGGATTTTAATACGTGTTCTCTTAATAGAGTGCTATTGAAACCCTAATTTATAATCACCCGCTCAGTACCATATGTATGATATAAATCATTTCTTAATTGCTTTAGTAATGGCTTCTCCGCGTAATTTTCTATCGGGTGAATAATAAATTGCTGGAAGACCGCATAACGCAGACTTAATGGGTCATAATTAATTATTCATTGAAGGTAGGGCTCATATTATCTATATCAGTGTAGAAGTCGTTTAATTCAGGGTTTCATTTTATCTTTCTGCTACAAAATTGAAAAGTTTTTATTATTTTATTCACCTATCGGTCATTGTATGCAAATTTAGTGGAGAAATTAGAAAAAGAAACTAATAAATAATTTAACTAGTTTATATTTTATGATGTAGTTTAATTAGCTGGTAATAGTTTAGAATAGAGGCTGTGAAACGTTTTCCTTTCTTTCACTTTTGGCTTTTTTTCCTTTCTTTCTCTCTTTTTTCCCTTAATAAATAGATGCAAACTTTGAAAGCCGATAATAAATACTGCGACAGAAATTAATAGGTATTTCGGTACTTTAAAAAATGTGCTTCCAGAGATTCGATATAGAAAAATTTCATAATACAATTTGAATTTGTATAATTATTTTCAGCATTAGGGTTTACAGTTGTGTGGCTTGCAGCATTATGTTTTACTGTTCTACTGTTCTCAGCATTACACTTTACTGCCATGTACTTTTTTTTTTGAAAATCTACAGAGCGCTAAACTGTAATTTACTGCTTATTAAGACAATTATTTACAACGAATGCTCGCCATCCAGTATAGCGAACTTTGTTACTATTAACCGCGGATTTTGGAATGTGTGTCTATTTTCCTTATTTTAACCAACTTAAAACTACCTTCAGCAATTAAAATTTAGCAAAATCATTGAAAACTAACTTTGGAGAATTAATTCTTTGGTTAAACCTTTACAGTGTCCTTACTGACTTTCAATATATTTTTAAATTTAAGAGCATATATATTTTTCCTGTAAAGTAGGTTCCAAATAGAATTTACAAATCTTATCGTTCTTTTCGGTGCTGTTCTACCTGCGAAACTTTCTAAAGTTCATTTGAAAAATTTTGAGATAGCTGTGGTTTATTATCCCAAGCCAGATTCCTAAATATCTATTGCACATAATATTGCTTCTCGTGCTACTCCAAACTCGAATACGAAATTTGACTAAAATAAATCGCTACTGGTTTACCAGAGACAAGAAATTTTTTATAGAAGCGAATAATATTTTACGTATCTCTCATGCTGAAAGGGTGCGTTTCCTTATCATGAAATCATCACGAAAATTACTTACAATTTTTTATTTGCCAATGATTATCTCTTATGAGTTTTTGCACATTTCCCCTTTTCGTTTCAACAATTACTTCTAGCTGCTGAAACAGCTTCATGTTTGTTAACTCAATTTGCAATTTTCGTTAAGTATATTTATCTCTGCGTCTTATTATTGACCTTGCATTTGATTACTTACACGTAGTTTCACTATTCCAATCTAAACGATGTATTTCCTTTCGTTAACTTAAAATATTCTATTACGCTCCTGGTACTTACTAAAAGATACTAAAAATGTCAAATATAGGATAAACCATTCAAAATGTGAACTAAGATTATCCTCAATTAATTATGAAATATCCTTCACTAAAAATATCTTTATTTGCAATACTTTCTAATAGGCAATTTTTGTTTACAATCTTTATTATGTATCAGAGAACTCAGCCCTAAAACAGATATGCTGCAACTGAGAAATGGTCTTCTATAAAATACAGGTTTATAAAGATGCAATAAAAGCCCAAGTACAAAACTGTATCAGATATCATATTCAGATGTATAAATGTAAATAACATGCTTAAGATGCACACTGCAAATTTAGAGATACGTGAATTTTCTCACTGCAGCATTTAATACAAGTAAAGAAAAGTACGTTTTCTCTAATTATTACATCCAACTAAGTTAAAGCCGGAGACATTTTGTCTATTTTTGTTTATATAGAAACAATACTTAGATGTAATCAAAAAATAGACCCTGATAAACTAATCCTTAGAAGGTTGACGGCACGAAACACGGAATGTCACTACAAAGTTCTACCATAGAAAGCTAATCGAACAATACCAAAACCAATAATCAGAGACAATGCGAAAATTAACCACGTTAAACTGACAAACATAATCTGGTATAATTCATAATAATGAGTGAAACCCTGCCAATCTAGCCGAAACGTATTCAGGCTAAGAACAGGCAGGGACCATCCCTTCCAACAACAAAGCTAAAGTAAACAAACTGAAGAGAGAAAAACGAAAGTAACATTAACAGGTCAATCAAAACTTAACTTATTTACATGCAATAATCAAAAGAAAATGTATAAATAAAATCATAAGAACTGGTGTAGATAAAAGACTCAAATAAAAAATCCTTGTCTAAATCTCTATATCTATAGCCTTTCTATTATTATTGCAAATATACATAACACGTCTTGCATACTCATTTATCCATAATTTTTAAAAATGATGAAGATTGATCTGGTGTCAAGAGTCTTCTTTTAACATGGATAGCCTCTCGATCATTAGAAAAGGGTGGGATAGAGACGAAAAGGATCCCATAGACAGCGAAAAATTCATCACCAGCAAGGATGCCTGCTGAAGAGATGAGCCGACGAAGCAGTAAGACATCAAATCAGATGGTCTTAAGACATGTAATGTGTATGCATGTGTATATATGCTTTTTTCAGAACTCTTTTTATATTATAGGGCCGGTTATAGGGAGTATACGATTCTACAGAATATTAAAGCAATTTACGATTCCTTTCCTTTAAAACATCACAAAATTCCATTCTACAATTTAGTCATGTGCACCTTTGAATTATTCATTAATTATGCCACTGCTTATTATACCAAAATATGAAGCCTATAAATGTAAGCTTTTACAGGAACGCATGTCTGCTTCTTCCCGAAACAATATAGCTACAAATTATAAATCAAAAAGCGTTTTTACGTTCCATATCTTGTGATTTGCAACCTGAAATTTAATTCCATCGATTCTACGCTAATCCATAATTTTGATATTACGTTCGCTGATAAATCAACTATGGAACAATATTGCTAGATTTCATATAGTGTTACCAGGGAAGCTAAATGAATGGAAGGATATATAAGATTAGAAAACATTAATATTTAACAAACCTTCGTATTACCAGAACCACAGTAGAATACGTTATTTAACACAGTTTTCAGATCAGGAATTAGCGGCTATAGAGATAATAATTGGAAAAATAATCCAATAAGTGCGCTGTTGTGCTTATACCTTAGAAGATACACTCCTCTTACTGCATCCCAGGATATATTCAATATGCTTCAATCAGCCCTTCCGTAATACATTTTCAATACATATGACATGGCATGAGGACTATGAAAATGCAGATGTTTTTGAGAGAGAGACACTAATTTCAGAGTAAGTGCAGAGATACGTGTGATTACTTATCCAAATTCTTTTCGAAATCTGGAAAACGAATATCTCAGTCTCTCTTTGAAACACAAAAAATTATTTCCAAGCCTATCTAGAAAGGATTCGATTTTGGTCTGATCCCCTTATATTACAAAATAGGGAGCATTCTGTAAATTTCGCTATCACAAAAAGTTGGTATACTTTTTTCAGTTGTGATACTATGCAATATAGTAATGATAACAAGCTTTAGCTGTTTACAGGTAACTCTCCCTATCGTAAAAAAATGGCAGTAGTTCTGTTGTTGCTTTGTTTTGTTTCTGCATTATTCAAAATTTAGACAAGGCTGAAAATTTTCATAAGAAATTTTATAGAATAACTTTAACATATTTTCTAAATTATGTTTCAGCATATTATTATTTTCGTATGTTATTTAATTATATTATTATGCACTCTATATTTAGAATTTCTTCTGTTGTTAAAAGCTACGTTTTCTCACAAATCTAATAAATTTCCAGCAGTTAGGGAAGGCAGACTAGAATAATAACCTTGTGAGGTATTTTCTCCCTCCTTCCAGCCTGTTTTCGTGGTGTAACCGTAGCGCACTCGGTGAGTATTTCGAGAGATCACGGCGAGGGCATTGCTCATTTTTCATGTCTTCTGCTTTTAAAAAAAAAAAAAAAACTATCGACTCTACGGTGACGCCCAAAACTAAAAGGTGGTGGACAATAATTCATCACCACGAGGATTCGGCAGCTGTGTCCCCTAATCCTCAGTGTCCCTTTAAACGGGGGAGTATATAAGGTATTTTCTCCCTCCTTCCAGCATGCTTTCATGGTGTAACAGTAGCACACTCGACGAGAAAGTCCGAGAGGTCCAGGTTCGAGCCCCGGATTTGCATTGCTCATTTTCATACCTACTATTTAAAAATAACGTAATGACTTTTTAGTGTATTGATGCCTTTGCTCACTTAAATTTATACTTAAACCAACGTATTCTGCTTCATTCAGTTGTTGACTCCAAATAATTTCTGTTAAAATGTTTTCATAAGTCTCTTACAGCTGTTATAGTCCCATTTTGGTTTTCGAAGACCTTCTTCAAGTTAGAGGTAGGTAATTTCTAAAAGCTCTGTGAATTGTTATCACATATTCTTGTTGCGTATGCTTAGCAAACAGCAGTTAAAGCTTTCATCGCTTTGGCAAATTCTAAACTGACATTTTAACTATTTTAATCGTTAAATATACAAGCCATTGCAAATAATTAATTGTTTAAGTCTTGAGATTTATACTATGTTACGTCATTTAAAAGTCAGAAATTTAATTTTTCTTGTAAAATTAATAACTATTATACTCAATTATGCGTCTCCATACTAATGAAACTTAAGACTAATCGTTAGGTTTATTATGTGTAGCAAAGAGTTAATAGTTACGTGTATAAACACATGGCTTCAAGAATAAGAGAACTAACTTGTATGAAACGCATAGAAGGAATATTCAAACGCTTAGGTTTAGGGTTATATTTATATCTGCCTGAAAAGTCCTTCAGTGACAAAAATAATCATGGAAAAATATCATGGATATCCTCATCAAAAATAACACACGAAAATTTATTTGAAACAGCTCCTAGCTTACAGAATATTATAAATATAAATTTGATAAGTAGTAAATAGTCAGGCACTGTGGTATCACTGTATGTGCAAATAAGGAAAAACCCGTAATGTTTATTGATATGTTTCCTGTACTGCGCACGTCATATACATATGGTTATTCATATTTGCAAGTAAATATTAGATTCTCAAACATGAATGAATTCAGCTGTGGATTTCTCAAGGTCTCAACATCAGTGTATGATCCAGCTCCTGTTTGCTGAAAGTGTGCATCCAGTAAAGATTGTTCATCGGTAAATGCGAAGTATGTAAATTATACTTACCTACTGCAGCATATTGCAGTCTATAATCGGTGCAGGGAACTGCGAGAAAAGAGAAGCTGTCCAGTGAACCTGCCAAGTCCAGGCGTTGCAGTCTAGGTGCCGGAAGAAAACATATGTGCAAACTTAATAACTTTGATCAAAAAAAGAAAAACATGAGCCAGCAAGAGAACACCGTTGACCATGATCTATTTAGAAGACATATCACCAACATCTAAGATATCGAGTTCTCCCCCCCCAAGCGCTGAAAAACGTTTGCTCATTTTTTTCTTTGATCACTATGAACCTATCCTCATAGACTGGGTTACCATATAGAACGGTGCTGCTGCTGCGAAACATAGGAACGGTTGAAGAAGATGATTAATAACAATCAATCTGGAATACTCTTTCAAGGCACCTTTCTGTTTCGGGAAAATGCTACGGCCCATCCAACAAATAATATGTTTACAAAAATCAATTCGGATGGATTGTGCTGCCCCACCCTTTCTGTAGAGTCCTTCTTTAACATTCAGTGATTCTGATAGTTTCGGTTTATTAAAGTAGCGTCACATGGGAATGCGCTTTGCATTGGACATCGAAGATCAAAATAAATTTTTCCATGGCTTTTTCCATGGCCAATGGTAAGAGTTCTAAAAGAAAAAGAGAATTGACAGACTAGTATATCGCTGGAATCATTGTCTTAACTACGAGTAAGAATATATCAAATAAAGACAACTTTCTGGAATCACAGTGAAAAAAATGCCATTATTTGTCAATAAACTGTGTTTACTATTTGTTAACTAACTAGCTTACTAACTAGTACTAAATTATATATGTCTGGATCAGTCCTCATATATTAGACATCTTCCGAAATATTTTCTTTCTTTAGCAAAAACTGTACTTATAACATAGAGATCTCGTTTGTACCAAAATTGACAAATTTAATCATTAATCTTTAATTAAATGCATCTAAGCCTTAAACAAATTCCAGTGTTAGAGGGCTTACGAATTAAACAAACTCGAGATTTTGTTTGTAATATTATTTTATTTCATAAAATAAAGACTATATATCAGTTTCAAAAAATATTGGTACGGATTTCACATTATTGTAATTAAAATTGCTTTATATTTCCCGTGCAACGCAGACGATTTTTGAAGAGAAAGCTACATCAAAAAAAAAATAAAAATAAAAGCGCGCGCACATTTAATGTTTAATAAATAAATATCTCGTAATTACTGTTGCCATCCAGAAAAATCTAGAAAAATCGAGATTGTTCTAGTGGTAATTAAAAAGCTTATAAAAGTCGAATTGAAACACTTCATCTCAGTTGTTGTTGTTGTAGTTGTAGCTGTCTAAAGCGAACTGTTGTTTGTGTACTTTATGCTGTAGCGATTTCGTTGTGAGATAGAATTATTTTATCTGTTTTGAATTGAGTTTTGCTAAACGTTTGAGATATTGTGATATTGTGCGAATATCTCTGAAGAAATATTTCAGCATTTTGATTTATTTCTTGTGGAAAGAATAATTTTTTTTACCTTTTGAACGACTTGTGCATTCAATCCATAACGAACCCGTACGCACGCAACAATATAAAATTACGTAAAAACACTTTTGCACACTGCAAGTAAAAATACTTGTGTAATACAAGTAGCAATGGGCGGAGCACCAAAATTTCGCTATTTTGTCGTTCAGGTATTGTCTTATCACATTAACCGGGCAACTTTGCCCTGTTTTAATGAAAAGAACACTGACAGTATGCGAGGATCTCCCAGCCCTTTTACGTTACAACCAAACCACTCGAGAGCCGGACATTAAACCAGATGCCTGTTAAACCCAGAAATTATTAGATCACACGGTGTAGAAATAGCAATTTTTTCCACACAATCTTTGATCACACGAAACTTCACATATACTTCAAATATAGTTACAATGTATTGTTCGGCAAGTAAAATTACAATGTATTGTTCATTTAGAGCATTACTTTACAGTGGGATCAGGATTCAAGTTTCCATTTTAAATTCTTTTAAAAAGATGACGGTTGGGCATTTGAATATTTTTTTAATTTATCAATCATTTTAAATGGAATTTATATTGGGTTCCTTGTTAACGTAATCTTTCACACCGATATTCGTAGACGAAGAGTCATTGTGAAAACTCCATTTTTCAAAATAACGCCACTAATATTTTAGATACTAAAAGTATCGTAAAGTTGTAGAGTCATTAGGTTATTTCGAAGTAGGAAAGATGAAAAATGAGCACCGCCTTCGCCGGGAATCAAACCAGAGAGGAGAGCTCTTGGATATGGATCGAGCGTGTTGACCACCTCACCACGAAAGCATGCGAAGAAGGCGAGAGAAATACCTTATATACTCCCCCTTTTAAAGGGCGACTGGGGTTCAGGGGACCTAATCGCCAAATGCAGTGGTGGAGAATCACCATCTACCACCTTTTTAGTTGGGGCGCCAGTGTAGAGTCTTTAGGTTATTTCGAAGCAGTAAAGATGAAAAATGAGCAACACACCTTCGCCGGGAATCGAACCACGAACCTCTCGGATACGCGTCGAGCGTGCTGACCGCCACACCAAGAAGGCATGCGAAGAGGGCGGGAGAAATGCCTTATAAAGTAACATATCGATAACATTCCATTTATTACAGTATAGATTTCTCGCATTAATACAATTCCTTAATTTTATATTTTGTGGAAATTCTTTATATCTGCTGTAGAATGTAAGATCACGTGACTTCATTTATAGCCTGGCAATATTTAAGTCTCAATCTGGTAAAATCTACTTCCAACAGTTTTCTTTGTGCATATGAACATGTTTGCATAAGCTTCATGAATCGTTTTTTACGTTTGATATCACATTTTCTTTTGAAAATCACAAGTCACGCAGGAACGGGTGTGGGGTAAGTTTGAGAAAAAATGTTTTAATAAAATAGCTTATTGCAAGCAAAGAACTTTTAAGCAAATGACGTCATTTGAATTTTAGTGGAATTGGCTTCTTGTATAAGTAAGCTTTTTTTCATAAAAGGAAACTTTCCTGGTTTGTCGCATATTCAATTAACTAAGTAAATTATTACCTCAAACAATGAGCTTTAGGAACAATGCCTTCACAGAGAAACAGCTATAAGAAATTGTCTTGAATAAGTTCTGCGTACTAGAAACACCGAAAACACTAGTCCAAATATTCTAAGCCATAAAATAAATCCGATCAGGAAATTCCTGTACACATTTATTTTCGATTGGCTCTTATTCAGATGTCATAGCCGGTAGATAGCATATACTTATATTAAACTTCATCATCAATTAACCAATCATATTATAAATAAAATTTTTACCTTGTAAAATTCCAAAAATATGAACTTATTGGACTGTATTTATATTATATATGATAAAGTATTTTTAAAGTGCATAACAAGGAAAGGAAAAAGAAATATAGTAAAAAGAATTAATTAATGCTGATGGAGATTAATATTTCAACACGCATTCATTATATATTCAGTGTTTTAAAAGTGTTAATTTAATCTAATAGTTTCAAACAAATCTTTTGCCCACTTTATTATAAGTAACAGAATTGTTTTAAAAGGAACACAGAAATATCCTTTAAACAATGCAATATGCATTTAATTATTATTAATTTTAAAAAAATGTTTAATCTGTGCTTAACAAAAAAAAATTTAATTTCATTTGCTATATATATATAACCAATAAAAAGCATTTTTTGACGTCAGATACATCTCATTAGAAAGAACCTTATATTTTAGGAGTTTAAGCATTCTTTCTCCTATAAGTTACTTTCTCCTGGTGTTCCTTTTCGCAAAATCAAATTTTAGCTGTTATGTAAATCTGAAAGTATTTCTAGCTGAGGTTACTAAATTCGGAGATTTTCCAAGCTGATATAATACTTTTTGACATCAACTTCAATAATTTGTTTTGAGAACCATTGTAGAAAGCATGGTATGATGCACAAAGAAATGACAGAGACTTCGTTTTCAGCTGGCAGAGGTGATACGGTTCGAAATTGTGTCAGAGGATGTAAGAGACATCTGTTGGTGCTGTCTCCACGACACGTCAAAAGTGATTTCCAGGCGGAAATCATCAACTTCCTCTTCTAATCCTGTTAGAAAACAGTTTCTTTTTATTTACTTTTTCATCCGAAACATGTTCATTTAAGCCGATTGGGAGGCAGAAAATTGACAAATCGCTGGGAAGAACTTTTTTTGTTTTCATTTTTTCAGGTGATATTTCTTTCCACATTCTGGCTGGGAAAGGATTCTTTTTCTTCTTACTAATTCGATTCGCGTTTTATTGCCCATTCCGGAAATTATGATAAAAAAGAATAATAAAATAAAAAGTGAAACTGTGATTTGCGTGGTAGAATACACAATATGAGGAGCAATTTATTCAAGCAAAATTATGATTCTTATCACTCCATACACCGCGTGTACTTGCTGAATATTAAAGTGTTACTACATTCAAATATTTTCCGAATTGCTAACAACCACGCAATAGTCGTGTGAATAATTTCTTAGCATATTTCACGCTCTGCAGCTCTTTTTTTTTCTTTTTCAGTTTCACTGACTTCGATACATGGTATACTTATGAACAATCTTCACACGAGTTCTATGTTTTCACCATTCTTCTGCTTCAATGAATTTTAATGCTTCCTTATTTTATCATTTTAAATGAAACAAAATCCACAACAAACTGAAAATGCCTTTCGTTAACTAATTCATTAGCTTGGCGCACGGCATTTTAGAGATCATATTTTATTATATGTTCAAATAAACTATGTGAGCTACATGTAAGGCAAATATGCGGCACAGTTATGAAGCTATTCTTAAAATGAAGCGCATTCCTAATAAATTTGTTTTGATTTTTGAAAAATTTTCCTTCAAATATATCACATAATAAGCTTCTACAATACTATATTCTATTTCTAAATAGTTACTACTGCTCTAAAATATTCATTAACGTATTTTTGCATTATTCTTTTCTAAAACGGGCTCTAATTAGTTTCATCTGATGCGTTATTGAAATATTTAGGCTTACATTTTCTTCACTTTTTCAATAAAATGTATACAAAAAAAGAAGAAATTTCTGTGCAAGGAAAAATGCCTGTATTAGCCTTCTACTTGATGTTTAAAATACTTATGTGCATCATAAGTCTTAATTAGTTTTTTCGGTATGACAGAAAAGTGTTCGCAGGTTTAACTATTATTTGAAACATATTAATTAAGTATTGCACAGCAAGTAAAGAATAAAATTAGAAGAATTAACTATACCTGACAGTTGTCAGAATACAGTATTAGTTTAAAACAAGTATGCAAAATACAAATTTCGATGTGGTTATTCGAACCTATTAAATATTCTTATAAAAAAACAAGCCTTTATGAATGTTAATTATAGTCAATATATATGTGAGACTGAATCTTTAAACCTACTTTTTAATATCTGCTACTCGTGGCCATCTTCAGCTGTTAAACGTGTGTCTTCGTTTCCTTAGAAATTAGCTTAAAGCGCTAAATGAGCATTAAGTCAGAAATATTAGTAATTAATATTAATATAACAGTTACATAACTAAAAAAACAAATAAAATTATTGCTCTATCAGTTGATTTGAAGCACACTTGAATTAGAAAATGTATCTTCAATCAATAAATCTGCGAAGTATTTTTGGTCTTCAATATCACAAAATAAGCAGCAAAAAGAATTAGATTATCATTTGCCAGCGCTACGAATCTTTCATAGTTTGCATATCCAGCAATATAATTTATATATATAATGCTTTCTAAAATGTCACATGAAATCGTAAATACTTTCAGTGCTCTGATTCACATATCTTTTGCAAAATGTTTGAGCATTAGACCTTGTAATAACTTGGTGAAAGTTTCATTCCTTATTACTTCTTTTTCTTATGTTGCCGTGAAGTTATATTACATCAGCTGGAACTTGAAAGATATTTTACTTTGAAACATAACGTCTTATACAGCAAACGAAACATTTTCCAAGAACTACTTTGATGAAACATCTTATTGTCGTTGAACATAAAATGATACGAATTTATAATTTTCCTTAGTTATTTAAAGAAAATTTAATTTTGTTGTTAAATCGTACGACTTGACATCAAAATTAATTTTGATCAAATAATTTCGAGACGAGAAATCAAATAATTTTGAGAAGTTTAACGTTAAACTTCTCAAAATTATTTCTCAGTTATCAAATGTGCCGAGGAATGCCTCAATTTTCAAACCTTTAAAAATTAAATATTAATTTCGCTACCAATGAAATAGAACTGTATCAGTGTAAAATTCGAGTGAATTTAATATTAAAGGAAATAGAATCTAGAAAAGTTACTATTAAGATAAGTAGAATTAGCGAAATTTAATATCGCATATTTAAGCCAAAGTATTTGCAATGGTCAATAAAATAACCATAACTTCCGGATACATTTTAACCTACTTTATTATAATATGATCTGCATATTGTTTCAGACTGATTTTTACGCATAAATTGCTAACACTTCTCTCATATAATAGTTGTATTATTCGCCCAAAGGGCCAATTTGCCTAGAAGGGCTGTTAATTTCGTTTTGACATTTTGCGTTGATTCACTATAAATGGCGAACCACTTTTTAAATTGTTGCCACCAAATATTAGAGCCTTGTATTATATTTAAAGAAATTAAATAATAAATAATTTGCATAAATATATGTATATTTCTCGCATAGTGCTAAAACGACGGTAACTAGAACATCAAAATTTGAATAACGTACATTTTCCCCAAATATGGGAGTGGATAAGAGTAAGTATGTGTCAAATATGGGCATCTAGAAGCCCAAATTTGGAATTTGTTTTGTTATCTATTTCATATTTTGTAAACCTTTAACGAATTTTTGAATAACAAACTCAACGATTTCAAAGCGAGCAATGGCAACACTGTGCGGTAAGAAAACATTTTTATCTCCAGCGTGAATCTGAAAGCTTTCAGATTTTTTAGTTATTATTATTTTTTGTTGTTGTTGTTTTTTCATTCTGTAGTACGGTGTGATGTCTTTTATGTATTCTGTAATTTGGCATATCGAAATCTTTTTAAATACATCTATTTCTCGCCTAAAATCAAACTCACTACCTTCTTTCTTTCCTCCTTCATCTTCAACTCAGATTTCTCCTTCTGAATTACTTTCTTTGATTAACAGCCTGGATTCTTCAACTTTCGTTCAATCCATTAGTAGCGAAGAATGAAAATTAAGACATATGCTTATAAAATACATAAAAGTCGGAAGCAATAAATTCCAGCTCAGGTTTTCCACTAGAGCATTTGTGCCTCTACATACCAAGAAAAAAAAATATGATAACTCCCCTTGCTGAAAAATTTGCATTACCTTTGCATTTATGCAGTACTAAAATTCGGAGGAAAAGAAACTGTATTTAATCTCCAGTGAAAACCATACTATGTGTTGTGGCTCTGGTGTTATGTAGCATGGAGTATCCACTCTGCAGCCAAATCGTAGTCAAGTGACACCCGACAGAAAGGGCGCTGGTAGGTCATGATGGTCTACCTGTTTCTGTGCGGTATCAGAAGTGTTCATGTGTCTACATGCTTTCGTCTTTATATGTTCATTGCAATTCTATTTATTATATCTTAGATAAAAGCAAAATTAAGCGTTATGTTCTTCACTATGTATTCGTAAATCTGCGTATTCTACTGCGTATCTCATTCAAAACGATACTCCTAAAAAGGTCTACCATGTTGGTAAATAATCATTTAAAACTTAAATTTTGAGTGTAATTTGGCAATGTATATATTAGCAAATAAGCTTTGAGACTGTAATTTGGCAATGTCTACATTCAGAAAGCTTTGAGATTTGACATATCTCGAACAAGTTTAACAGTGCTTAATTACTCGTGTTTATTTCTTTTTCTCGGATTAATGTAATCATTTTGATGATCTATTAATAATCTAGTGCTAATTTTAAAAATAATAAGTGGCAAATAAGTGTACACCACTACCGATATTTACAAGTTACTTATAATATTTTTAACATTTTTCTTATTTCCGAGATGTTCATATCATTAAAGTTCAGAAGCCACTGCGGCATTTTCAAATTGATGGGGTTCTAATTTAAAATAAACACCCTTCAAATGAGGACATTCCTTTACATAGATTTGTACTTTTTATTCTTTCATAATGCTCGCTGTTAATGCTTTACAGTTATGTAGCAGCTCATTCTTATTAATTTCAAGGTCATTTCGTTAAAAGGAAAACTTATTAATTCGAACACTTAATTCCTTAAACTGCCAATCTATTGAGTTTTTCAATAACTGAATAAAGAAAAACAAGCCAAACCTTGCCGTTTTGCAAAATATTATATTTCATATGTTTATTCATAGCCAAAATATTTACGATACTTTTACATTATATCCTCGCCACTCATTTTGGCGGGTTTTTTTAATTGTGAATAATTTCTAATTATAAAGAATAGTATATAAATATATAAACGCACACGCAACGACAGCCCAGATGGCAATATGTTTGGATGTCGGTGTATGTTTACTTTCTCTTTCACAAATGGCAAAAAATTGGCAGGTGCATAACGGTAAAGTACCGTATTTACTTTCATCTTCACTGACTCTTCGTATGATTAACCCTTTGAAAGCCAAAAAGCCCAAGACAGCTTTCCATTCAAATGAATACAACCGCCCAAAATGGCCGAGATTGAGATGATACTTTCTTCCTTTTCCCTAAGGTATGCAGTAGCAGGTGCATTTTCCCCAAATGCATTGTATCAGTTTATTGAAAACAGATTGTGCTGAATGGCTAATGGAAGCGTCTTTGTTAAGAAGTAGAAAGAATGTCATCTGAAATCTTCACATCTATATGTGGCCCACCAGCGGCCGAGCGGTAAAGACGCTGAACACTGGTAGTTCGGTCCGAGGCTCGAATCCCGCGAACGGGCTGGCTGCATGGGCGTTTTCATGGTTTTCCCCATGTGTAACGTGTATACGAGCCAGTTTCCCTTAGAAAGTCCTCCACGAAGGCATCCTTCCCTTTAGGCAGATAGCCCTCGTGTGCTTTGCCATAATTGAATAACCTAACCTAACCTAACTTAACCATATCTCTATGTACGTTAATGAACGGAGAGGAGAGGGAAGGGACGAGACGTGTAATTGACAAAGATGGGCTTTCGGTATTTTAAGCGTACAGGTTAGCGAAGGCTTCTGTTTTCTAAGGGTTAAAATATCTTTTCGTCATTCCAACAGTCCAACGCACCGAAAGGCTCGTCGATCTGAGATTTGCTTCAAAGTTTGCTAAGACTTTGTAGAAAAGACACTTTCCGCGAGTGTAAGCATATTTTTATTGTTAATAACTATAAAATCTATACTTATTTTTATAATCTTTCTAACAATATTTACATTATGAAGCCCTTAATATCAGAGTATAATACAGCAGAAAATATTTTTGCTCAAAATAATTGCATAAATAGATGCGCAAAATATTTATTTTCAGTACTTCACAGCTTACTCCTATCTACTCGGTTCTTCACAGCTTACTCTTATTCACTTGCATGGCTCGTATCCAAATGATGAATAAGATGTTTTCTCGTGGGCATTTTGGAAAAACAAGAAAGCAGATATCGGGCACATTGAATCAGCGCGGTTAGTATTTTAGGTAACAGCGTCACCAATATATCCTTTCAGAAGATTATTAATTTACATCCAAAATGAACGAGTATATTTTCATTTAAATTTTAATGTCTGACAAAAAAAACAAAATTTTGTAAACCAAGCTATTCTGAACAAAGTTGTTGGAATCTTTTATTATTAATAATTAGAGTGCATAAAAACAATAGGACATCATAGGACATACTGTAAATTGAATATATTTAAAATTGCATCAGTTAAATAAGTCGTTAAAATTAAACCGAAGGTGACTGTTACGTCTTTTGATCATTGGTGACCTACTGCGTGACAACTGTATAGCGATACAATTAATTTATATGAATTACTAAAATAAAAATAAAACGTAAGATGGCAGCGGTTATCAAGGCCAATAGCGTCTTACGGTTTAATTTTAAACGATTAAATTTAGTCATCGGCAACCTATGGACTAGGGTCAACGGTGTGGTTTGGGGCAGTGAATCATTAACTAATTTACTTATTTCTTTTAAATCGCCCAATTTGTTAAGCATTTACATACTGAATAAATTCGCACCTTTTTTTCACTGGCAGATAACCCTAAGTGACGGGTGTAGGTCGTTGCAGTACCTTTAGATAGCTCACTAAAATTGACTGCTGAAGGACCAATTGTCCATCAATGCAAATGGTTACTAGTGACCTATGGTTTAAATATCAGTACAGCGGCGCAGTAAAATAAAGCACGCGAAGGCAACTCTTTCCGAAGCCTATTGATGATAAATACATGGTAGCATAGCTGCACGTTAACATAAAGTAGCCATAACGAAACGTAACAATCTAATAATTTTCGAAATACTTACCTAAGGACATTTTAACTCCAAAATTTGGGCACTGCTATAACTAACTATATTATATAAACTTACAACATAAAGCAATGCCCAACTTCCAAATTCTCATGTAGTTCTTAACGGGACATATTCACCATGACAAAATTCTGAAGGTTTTTTTTGTAACACTTACTGTATTCCTTTTGCAAGTACATATTTCTAGGCTTGAACAAAAGATTATAATAATGTCTCAAACTCTTCATTTTGTTTCTAAAGGTTAGTTAAAAAGTTATTATCAACTCGCTTTCGATCTCTTCCCCACTAATAAGGAATTAATTCTTAAATTTTCAATATTACCTCATTCATCTTCGAAAACTGTGGCATAACTTATTTAGTCTTTCCCAGTGAATACGAAATTTCTGTAGTTATGTTTTATAATAAGTGACAACCTAATTTTATTACCTGTCCCTGCCTATATATATATATTTCCTTCTCAACTTTTATAAAATGGCTGACGGATGAACGTGGAAAGGTTTTAACTGCAGTAGAACTTCTGATGTCATAAAAGGAATTACATAAGTTTGATGATAATCATAATAAACCTCTAGGACCCCTATATTTGCAGCCAGAGTACCTTAATGAAAAGATCTGAAAGCCTCTTTCCGTCTATGACAGCATTGCAACACATAATTCCCCCGTAATGTGGTTCGTATTTTATATTATTTCCTTGCTAGTATAAAAACAAAAAATATATGTCACAATATTGGCTTTTATTACTAATTTTTCCCTATATTTGAAGTATACTCGTAGGAAAAATTTAAAAGAATTTGTCCACTAAGTCGAATTTCTGAAAACTCATGATTAATAAATTTAATTAACTAATTTAACTAATAAACTAGTGATTCAGATTTTAATGAAATTTTGAGTATATGTTTATAACAGAGAAAGAAATGTGCCATACAAAAGATTTTTATGTACGCATGATTACCAGTAAAGCTCATAGAGCAGGGATGTTCAAAATCCACTATTTGATATCCGAATGAAAATGAGTCTAATGGGGGTATGATCCCTTCTCGCTACCAAAAGGATCGCTCAGCGTGACAACGTTCTAGACAGACGGCAGCTGAGAAACCCGTGTAATAATCGATGCCACTCCTGCATCAAGGCAATTTCTCACTCCGATGGTTCTCGGATGGCGATAGCGGGATGAAACTGCTGTCCCAGAAAATTCCCTAACATGTTCTGGGATTCTGGGACATGTATATGTTATGGGGTTCAGGTCGGAAAGATTCGGCTGTCCAATCTATGCAGCTGATATCCTAACTTTTCAAATAATTGTCGAGCAACTTGGCCTATGTGGACGAAAGTTATCCTACATTAACAGGAACTTAGCCCCTGAAAAGATGAACCTAGAACTCTAAGATCTCCTCTGTATATCTCATAGCAGTCAGGGAGCCTTTGTGAAACACATGAAGGGGTGTGCAGTCGTCCAACAAAACGCCTGCCCAAACCATCCCACCTCAAACACCGTAATGATCCCTCTTCCTGACGAGGGAGAGATGGTATCGTGTTCTAGGCTCTCTAAAGATACAGGTATCAGTGTGTACAGATATCAGGCCAAGAATCAGTATTTAGGCTAAATCTCGAATCATTGGTAAAGAGCCTGGTACTTAACTGAAGTCTGGTCATAGGCGCATATTGCCTGCGCAATCCTAAACGAGCTCTCCTAAGCAATGTGCCACACAAAGCAAATGAGCAAATGAGTGCGATGCAAATAGCTGTTCAATACTGTTTGTAATAATAGATGCCATTTGCAAATTCTCTTAATTTTGCACAATAGCGTAGTTCTGTCTTCTCAACCTTTCGTACTTTCGTCGGGAAGAGCGCTAAATACCATCAGCTTCCATTTAATCTAACTTATTGCTTACCCATACGCAATATTTAGAATCGATTTATAAAATAGCTTTTCTGTAATTAAATTAACAAACTCATATACGACACTTCACATTCTTGCATTTCTTCGCAACTCGCTTTATAAATATTCTTACAGTCATTTTAACATAAAAAATACTAAAATATACATTTTTTCCTTATAAGCGGTACAAAAGTGCTATTTATGTTTTTAAATATACGATAATAGTTATGCGATAAAAAAAACAGGATTATCACAGGGAAACTGTAGCATTGAGAACAGTTTTATCAGAGGTAGTTCTTCATCAGAGAGCAGTTTCTCTAAAGGTTAAAAAATGAAATTTTCATGATAATCGGAATACTTATTTTAGTATTTTTATTTTTTTATTATGATCTTCAGCTAATATAGCTGGCAGTGCGATTGACGTATTTAAGATACAAACTTAAAGAGACTAAAAGAGTTTTAAAAAGGAAGAGAATTTCTGTCTTTTTAACATATGAGAAAACAAGAATTTAGTGAATAATTCGATGTATTCAACATTTTCCATAAGAAGACTGCATTTTATTTATGTCAGTAATCAACTTAAACTAGCCTAATTATTGTGTTTTCAAACGACATTCAATCATGTAATGTCACTATAAAACTGGAATTTCATTAATCATAATTTTGTAGATTGCCTCCGAGGGTTTGGAGATAACTTCAATAATCTAGAACATCACATTAATAAAAATAAAAATGGAT
>KK117205.1:84491-138737 GCA_000611955.2 Stegodyphus mimosarum
AATATGTAATTACAATTTTTTATGATCAAAGATATGTTCAAAGACTTTCGAAAAGTTCTAATTAAGCACTGCATTCAGTTTAAACTGTTTTCTAAATACGTATTTAAAGAAATGGCCACTTAATGTATAAAAGTGCAATGAGCATCAAAGCAAATTCTCAGCCATCAGCAAAAGTATGTTGGAAAAGTTTCAGTTTATTTTCCCTCATCTTCAAAACATTTATATCGAAATACCTTCTATTGTCTGCAAATTTAGAGCTTGGACGTAAGTAGGTGGAATAGAAACGACATTATATAATGGTACTGAAAATCGCTACTTATAGAAACCTTTGGCATAGAAACCGGTTATTTAAACATTTTTTAAAAATACTGTAATTTTCATAAGTTCCCACTTATGTAAGTAATTTTTAAAAACAGACTTGTACTGCTTTCATCTATAAGAATTCTTCTATAGTTTAATTTTAATAGCTAAAAAGGGCAGTCCGGAATTACTACTCGTTTCGAAATATTTAGTAAATTTAAGAAAGGTATTTTTACTTTTTATACATTTGAAAAGTGTTTTTTATTTTAATGTTTTTCTAGTCCACTTTCTACGTTACTGAAACTTAAAATTATTTTTAAACGTTACTGAAACTTTAGGTTATTACGTTATTGAAGCTTAAAATTATTTATGTATATTTAAACTAAAATAAAATTTTATCTTTATCAAGGATTTAAAGGTAGCTTTTCATGGGCTTCTATGTAAAGCTGCACTTAACGCAGTGGTCAATGAAACATACATGCGTACGTTATATAAGAGCCCATTTAAGTACACTGTCAAAAAAAGTGCGACAGTTCTTCAGCTGATTGACGAAATTCAACCTTGCGTTTTCCATGTCTCGAAAGCGCGACTTAGGATATGTATTACATTTATATATACTATTGTTCTAACATAGGTATTTTGACACAAAAACGGATTTTTCTGAAATGAATTGCCTCTTTTTTATATTTCGATTCTACGACTCAAATTATACCAAACTGCCAAGTTTTGTAAAAATCGCACGCGTAGTTTTTAAAAAATTAGCTCTCAAAATTTTAGATCCTCAATGTTAATTGAATTTGATATATATATTTTTAATATATCTTTTTTATTACACTTATTTTAATATTCCTTTCATATTTCGAAATTTAAGTTCCTTCTAAATAAAATTCGCCAATGTTTATGATTTATTTGGGAAATGTTTATTTTTAAACAATTTTTATAAATTCTTCGAAAAACCTTTTTAATTATAACCTATAAAATTTTTGCCATTATCTTGCCAAGTTTAATAAGAAAAAGAAAAAAAGCGTTTTTATTAAGTAAGTTAAGAATTTAGTTATTATCTTCTTTTCAGTGAAATGCTATAAAGCTTAAAAGATTCTTTTGATATTCTAGAAAGAGTATCAAGAGAAACTTTTAAGCTTTATGGCATTTCACTTACACTGAAAAGAAGATAATAACTAAATTCTTAACTTACTTAATAAAAACACTTATTTTCTTATCCTTATTAAACTTTTATAAGAAGAGGTATTTCCAAGCATACTTGCAAAAAATTAGAATTTTTTATTCAAAATTTCCTATGATATACGTAAATTAACATCTCGGCGCGTTTTGAAAATTGACGAATTTATTATGAACGACAATAACGAAAATGTGGTTTACGCACTTTGTTAAAATTATTTGACAGAAAAGGAAAATAGGTTTCTACAAATTAAGAAGTTCGTCAAGTGAATTATTCTAGGAGCAAACTGAAAGAAATGCGCCAAAATAAATTTTTAAATGTCTCCGTAAATTTCTCAGCATTACAAAGTTTAGTATCTAGGCATAATTTGAGTTCTAGAATCGAAATGTGGAAAACAATTGGATGTTATTTCAGGAAAAGTCCGATTTTGTGTAAAAATTCCTATGTTAGAACAATGCTGTATATAAATCCAAGATATGTCCTAAGTCGAGGTCTCGAGACTTGGAAAACGCAATTTGAATTTCGTCGATCGGCACAGTAAAACGGGAGATATAGATTTGTTGTTGTTGTTGTGTGAGTGTATCAATGAAAGATTGTGCTAAGAGAATATATTTACAGTTTTTTCAATTGTTGGTTCCAGATTTATGACACTCTTTGTGTTAAAAGTTCTGTGCACCTTTTGCTCTGCTTTATGTCAGAGAAGTTCTGAGAATTTATGTACTTATTTGTTTACACTCTTATTTGCAAGATTTTATTATTTTGCTAAATGTTAGCCTTTTATTTTTCTCAATTTATTAGAAATTTTCTCCTTATCCACTTCATGATTTGGGGATGTAAATAGGAGCACGCCCGGTTAGAAATTGGAATATCCGGAGTTCGAATCCAAGCAAGAGAAGCGTTCTAAATTCATATTTCTGGTTTCGAAAAACATTCTAAACGTTTTTGAGGTGGCTTCCGACTACAGTTGTGAGGACAATAATTCGTCAATACCTGAATTTGGCCAACTGAGTGTCATTCTGTACTATTTAGTTTCCCTTTAAGTGGGAAAAAAGTTTAAAGAATTTTTGCTATTCCCAGTATGTGCTTTCATTTTGTAACTGGTAACGCGTTTGGCTAAAAATTGAAAGATCTGGAGTTCAAACCCCGGTTAGGGCATTGTTGAATTTTAGGTTTCTTGCTTCGAAGAAACCTATCTGCTCTTCATCTTGAAATATGAGAAGAAATGGTAGTTAAGTACACTTGGAAGTAGGGTTGATGTAATTCGAATCAGCATAATTTAGATATTATTTTCTACACTGCGAATCATTCAAAATGCAGCGCCTTGAATGAAGCATCCTGTTAGGCTTAAAATGTGTACCATACTTATACTACTTTGACGTATACTTTGATAGAATATGCAATTGATTAGCATCGAAGCGCACATCACATTATGCGCTTCAGGAAAGCTATCAAGGTAGAAGGAGTAAAAAATAAAAGACGAGCAGGTTTTTTTTAAGTACTGTATCTGCATATTTTGTACTTTTATTTTATTTTAGAAGCTTCAGTACATGATTTCAAAAACAAAAATCAAAAAATGCTACTCAGTTGACATAATTGCTGAGATTGAAAATGAATTGTGATTTAATAGATACTGGAGGTTATCCGTGCAGCAACTAATGTGTTGATGTTGGACGAAATCGAGCCGCAGTCATGAGATTATGCAATTGGTTGGTGAAAATGGACGAGACGACCAACAAGATCGATTGTAGTAGCTTCAATCACACCTACCGAACGAGAGGACAGGTACGAAGGAGAGATTTTCACAGCAGTGACAGATGGTACAGCAGCATCAAGAACCAATCACTAAAATTCGATATTGTTCCGCTACAACTTACGATAGCGCTTACTATCTGCTTTTGCCTGCGAAGAAGAGGAATTTTTGCAAATCGTTCACTGCTGTGATTAAAATTGACTCGCACCTCAAGCATATCCAGCTGCAGTGGTACGTTAAGCACTAACATGAACAAACGAATCACACAACGATACCTTTTTCACTTTTCATAGATTCCGCTATATTTCTAGAGCTCTGGAGTTCTGAAGTTTGTCGCTCTCACTTACTTCAAGCATTGTCTGCCACCAAATTTCAGTAGGATAATGCAGGATCGCCCATAGTAAGCTACATCAATTATTCTTGATTGCCCTCTAGATTGCAGGATTGCCTTAGCTCTCTCGGTCTCTTATTATGTCCCTGGTTCAACAAATGTACGGAAAACGAATAACCCAGCATATACCACTCGCGACTACGCCAAATAAACTTTGCCGACATGTGGAATAAGCATAGCCTGACTTACACCAGGTACTTATCCAAAGTTCTTTCAGTTGGTAAGACGTATCTTAACGTTGACGTTGGCTTCAGGAAGTACTGATTTCTTTGCGTTCGAGTAGCTAAATACGGTTGCAGTTTTAAAAATGTCATCTTTGTTTTGATCCCGAGTGATCTAAAAGTCCGTTAACATTTGAAAATTCGATAATTCACGGAATAATGCAGGTAGGGAGGTAAAAATTGGCACACAAGTGTGCTTGAAGTGACATGAGGTTTTATTGAAGCAAAAAAGGGACCAACATATGGAGCTAGGCAGAGAAATGCCCTTGACGCTGCATGAGAATTACGAATGAAATGAGCTATAGTGAGAGAGCGAATCAATCCGTTCATGGATTTGTCACTTTTCTCTCTTCATCTCCGTGTGTTGGTCACGGTATGATGTAGATTTATCACATCGATCGTGATCAGGTCCTGCGTGGTTCTGCTATTCAAACTGTCAGTGTGACGGGTGTGAGGTACTCTTATATGTTGCAGAAGAATCGCGTCATCCCTAGTCTGGCTGATAAACTCCTGTTGGAAAGTATAACATTTATGCAAGATGGTGCTCCAACCCGTATTGCAACATGTGTGAAAGATCTCTTGCACGCATCGTTTGGTGAGAATCGCGTACTGAGCCGCCACTTCCGTCATGTTTGGCCTCTCAGATCCCCAGATCTCAAACCGTATGATTATTGGTTGAGGGTTTACCTAAAATCGCAGATTTACCGCTATCGCCCGACCTCACTAGGGATGCTAAAAGACAACATCCGAAGGTAATTTCTCACCACACCTACAGATATGTTGTACAGTGCTGTTTACACCATTGTCACTGGACTACAGGTATTGTTGATGAATGACGGCCAATATGCTGAAAATTTGTTACAAAGAACATAGTCTTTGCTAAAAATCAATTGTTAGGCTAATTATAGTTAGTTAATGTTATGCTTTTTTCATCATAGAAACGGCATCTATTGGCTGTTTTAAGCTTCCCCCCCTCTTTTTTTTTCAATAAAACCTTATGACACTTCAAGCATGAGTATTAGTCTCCTCTCTACCTACATTACTCAATTAATTATTGAATTTTCAAATGTTCGCAGAATTTTGAGTCACCCGGTACGTTATTTGTGTAACAAATACGGCTTTGATATCTCTTGTTCTTCAGGCATCGCATTTTAAGAGACCAATAGAGTTTGTGTTCTGATACACACATTGACGACATATGTACACTTTTAAATTTAATAATGCATGGCATCTGTAAATAATGCATCGCATCTAAAAAAATGCATCGCAGAAGATGTGTTTACTATTCATAGATTAGAGGCACTAAAGTTTCTTCAAAAATATCACTTTTCATAGCACCAAACTCCTCTGTATAAGTATGAAAGAAACGATGATTTGTTTATTTAAGTCTTGCATATTTTCTCCATATTAATAAAATTCTCAAAAATTACGATGGTCAGTCAAAAAGTTAGTTGCACTGCTTAAGAAAACAAAACTGGATAGAAATTTTACAATAACTTTATTTTTATCTTAAAGTTGCATTCAAAATCTACTTTTCAACGTAATTGCCTCCATTATTTAAGCATTTGTCTAGGCGTGGTACAAGTTTTTCGATGCCTTCTGCAAAGAAATCGCGTTCAATATCCGATAACCATTGTTGGGCTGTAGCTTTCACTTCAGCATCCGAATGGTACCGTCTCTTTGAAAGTTCTTGTTTCAGGAGACCAAACACATGGAACAGGAGGTGAAAGGTCTGGGCTATAAGGAGAATGATTCCACACTTCCCACCTAAACTTTTTCAGAAGTTCGCACGTTTGTTTTGCTGCATGCGGTCTTGCATTGTCATGCAGGAGCACAATGCCTTTCGACAGTTTACCTGGCCGTCGATTTTTAAGTGATTTCCACAATCGTTTTAGTGTTTCACAATAAGATGCATTAATTGTGGCACCCTTCGGCATGAACTCTGTATGCACCACGCCTTCTCTATCGAAAAACAGCGTCATCATCACCTTTCTTGCAGATGGAACAGTTCGACACTTTTTCGTGTCGGGAAACTGCAATGTTTCCATTCAAGCGAGCTGCGTTTCGTTTCAGCTGAGAAGTGGTGAATCCAAGTTTCATCTCCAGTCACAATTTTGTCCAAAAAGTCATTTTCTTCCGCTTGGTAACGTTGCAGAATTGCAAGTGCACTTTCAAAACGCTTTCCCTTATGTTCCTCCGTCAATAGACGTGGCACCCATCGAGCACAAACTTTACGAAATTCAAGGTGATCAGCGATAATTTTGTGCACACTTCCAGTTCCAGTTATTCCAGAGAAATATCCAGTTCATTTGAGATTTTGTTTATCGGGATGCGTCTGTTTGCAAGAATGCATTCATTCACGCGAGCAGCGATTTCTGAATTTGTTGCAGTTGCTGGTCTTCCCTCTCGCTCAGCGTCGTCAATATCTGTATCCATTCTCAAACATGTTGCACCATTTCGCGATAGCTTGGCGTGACATTGCATTTTCACCATACACTTCATGCAACTGCCCATAAATTTCAGTGCAGTTGCAGCTTTTTGCCCACAAAAAACGAATCACTGCACGCATTTCCAATTTGGACGCTATTTGCAGCCGTCGAGACATGTTTGAGACTGATTATCAGAAAAACTAAACTTGCCTCGTGAAAGCCGCTACGTCACGCGATACAGGTGTATGTCTGAAGTGTTGCCACAAAGTTTCATTAAAATAGCCTCTGACTAAAAATACATTAAGACATTTTTCCTGGAATCAAAGCGGAGAAAAGTCCGAATATAGTCAAAAGAATGACTGTCAACGCAGTTATCAGGCAACAACTTTTTCCCCTGTTTCTCCTTTATTGGATCGAATGCATCTTTCTTCTATGGGTATTTCTCAAAGTTTCTTTTTGCTACATTTTATGCTATGAAAGCTACAGTAAATATTCAGTAATAACTGTATAAGTGGATATTAAACACTTCATTAAATTAAACTTACTTACACCCAACAGCGGAGATGTAAGAAAATTATTCTTAAATCTAGTAATTCGAATCTCGATGAAAGGAGCTTTTCTTACCTTACCCCACGCGTAACACGAATACAAATCCGTTTGCCTGGAAAATCAGACAGCCCTCAAGTGCGTCGCCATAGTCTTCTCAAGTAAACCTAAGTCTGACTAAAAATCCCTTCATTGTTTTGATCCCATTAACATGGTTAAAAGAAGTCATTAAAGTATACCTCTAAAATAAGATTAAAATAAAGATTTTTGATTTAATTTTGCTGATTTCGCTTCTTATAACTCAAAAAATTCTTTCTCAAATTAAAAATATTTTACACAGACTTGACATTAATTTGAGCGCCCTAAGGATACTGAAAATAATTGCTTACCTTCTTATCTAAAAATCCAAAATGCTCGTCGAACATTTTTTGTTTGCTGTAGAATAGCAGATTAATGATTACAGATACGCAACATTAGTCAGGAAAGATGTCTCGCAACCATTGTGTGGATAAGTTGTTAGGCCCCACAAGTTATATGACAAAATTTTCAAATTTAAATACCCATTTTAAAATTTTGCTCTCGTTTTTAAAAGACCATGTCTTAATATACTCTGCGGGGCGGAAGGCTTCGAGTGATTAAGTGAAGTTAATATTCACAGTACCCAGAATAGAAGTAATAACATTACAAATTCAAATTGCCTTTCCGCAAAGAATTTTGATGTTTAGTTTGCTGAGGATTTTTTTGAAATCTCAAGGAAAAAAAACCGTGGCCTTCGCATAATGAAGAACGACTAAGGTACTCCCGTCAAAGAATACTACTGTAAAAAATTTTCGTTCATATGCAAAGAGTATAAAAACGGGAAAAAGATAGAATAGGCTTTTTTTTTTTCTTTTTATATGCGTTAATATTTTTAGTCTTATTTAGTGAAAAGTAACATGTTAGCCACTTTAAATATACTAGTATCTGAGATAAACACCACAACCACGGATAAACTTTATAAAAATTTAAAAAAACTGTTGATTCAGTGTTACGTAGGACGTTTTAAAGTTCGCCTTGGCCCTAAGCAGGGCTATTAGTGCCAGAGTTACGGGCACACGAGTAATGTGTGTTTTAAGACACCGAAGTGTCTCGAGTGTACTGCTTCACGTGAAACATACACATGCAAGAGGTATAAGAATGAAATGCCGGCTGTATGTGGTGACCTCTGTGGCGAAATTCACATGGCTCCCCTTAAGGGTTGTTCCAAGTATCAGAAAAAAATCAAAATGAAATTAATACCAACCAAATTATCGAGAAATGAAACCAATAAAAGTTTAAAATATATACCGAAGGCTTCCCATCACATCCCAGCTCAAACTGGAAAGATGAGTAGTAGCCGCACCACCCGGCCGAAAGTCAACCAGAAAGAGAGTAACCTTTAATTTTTTTTTTATTGGCCCTAAGTACAGATGGCTAAAGATAAGAGTTTTTCTAAAATTCAGAACTTCGAAGTCGCAATGGAGAAAACTAAAATAGGCATAAGTCGAATATAAACTTTAGTGCCAATCAGCTTTCTTAGAGTAAAGAAGGAGTCACAAATAGCTAAGTCAAAGATTTTACCTTCAAGCAAATGGCACAAACAAAAACACGAATCCATTAGCTATGTAAATAATTATAACATCGCTATCCCGCTTGTGAGTGAAGGACAGACTGAAGATCCGTGATATCATATCATCACAAACGACAGATAGCATAATGGAGGCATAATAGATAGCCTAATAGCGACAGATAGCATAATAGCATACTGCAGTGATTACTAAAAATCATATCAGATACTCAATTGTTAATACACCTGGTACAGGGAGTCTCGAGACTACCTTTATTACTGTAAACAATATCAAAAAACATTTATTCTCATGACTGTGTATAAAGCTTCTGGAAATTAGATGAATCTCATGAATTATATAATCTTACGGCATCCGATCTCCCAACAATTATAGCTGGAAATCTCGAAGCAAAGCATGCTAAGTTAGGTAAAAAGTAACGTAATTTAAAGACTTAGCTTTACGCAACCTAACTTCCAATTACATATAAAATGAGTTTTCTGAATTAATCAAGGTTATGTCTGAATTTTAAAATTTATTCGGGACAAATATTGACCGATTTCTTCACATTTGCAAGAGTAAATTACCATAGTTGAAGAAATGTGTTTGTTCACAAGCTTAATAAGCTACTTATTCTGCAACTCTAGAACATTGAAGAGTTGTCCAATCAAAATTAATCTTGCTTATATTATTGTAAATTCTACCAATTTAATTTTCTTTTTTTTTTGTTTCTTTAGGCCTAAGTATTTGAACTAATATTTATATCTTGTCTCATGCATAGTGATATTCCTATGTAGAAGAATTTATGAACTCACTATAAAACTCTACCATCTTATTACAAGTGTTTAGTAGATTTAACTTGATAGTATCCAGGTGAACTATTTTTCGAAACCCACACATGTTCGAAAATCATCAAAATTCGTGTCGTACTGGGATAGCGAAGCCGTTAATAGCGAACTCTGTTTTCCTGAGAAGAATTGGCAGAATTGTTTTCTCCGAATAATTTAGAGATCCTTGAACATTTACTAAGATATTGAATACGCAGTTTCCACATTTCTTAACAGAGAACATCTGCCTTCATTGTTCACATTTCGGCTAAAGTGAATTGACATCATTAATAAATTAAACATAAGGAAAGTAAAATTTTTCGACAACATCTCAAATAAAGGTCTTTTGTCACTTTCGGAAAATTCATTACTTTACTCAGTAAT
Organism: Stegodyphus mimosarum; assembly: GCA_000611955.2. Classification (NCBI taxonomy): domain Eukaryota; kingdom Metazoa; phylum Arthropoda; class Arachnida; order Araneae; family Eresidae; genus Stegodyphus; species Stegodyphus mimosarum. The sequence goes on from KK117205.1 coordinate 94,103, forward strand.
ATTTCCAACGCCTGCATTCGTAATAACTGCCTTTCTCACTGCGGAAACACCCTATCATCTCTACCGTCCTGAAATCAAACTGGGTAAAAGTTGGAAGCTTACTTCCAGTTCTGCTACCGTCGATAAGAAACATTTTAATGTGTCTTAAACACAAGACTAACCAAATATCTAGAAAAATTAGGTCTCTAAAATAATAGTCAATTTGGCTTCCAGAATGGGCACAATACCATCCACCAGATTTTAAAGTTATTGAAATATCTCCGATACCTTTATCAAAAACTCTGCGATCGCGATATGCTTTCCGGACTCCGAGAAAACATTTGACCGAGTGAGGGCCTTGGATTAATTCATAAATGCATTAATTTTATGTCACCTATCAATTTCATCAAGTGAATAAATTCTTACTTTAACAGGAGGACATTTCAAGTTAGATGTGAAGAACGCTTTTTCATGAAATTTAGCAGTGAAAGCTGGCGACCACCAGGAAAGTGTTTTAGGACCAACGACTTTTAACATCTTCACTAATGACTTGCGGGTGCCTCTGACATCATCGGTTATGAAATGTGCAGACAACACTGGGGTTTTTAACTAAGTCCTTAAACCAGCAATCAGCCATCAATAAATTACAATTTCACTTGAACATCATAAATCACTGGTGTAAAATATGGAAAATCAAACTGAACTCCAGGAAATGCTGTGCTATATTATTTCGACGATATAAAAAGAACATTCGAGTTAATATGGACATTATTATTAACAATGAAATTCTTTCAATCAAAAACTCGCAAATGTCTCACAGCTTATTTGACAGTGAGCTCAACTCTCAAGATTACGTTTCTACAACTTTAAATAAAACTAATGTAGATTTCATGCCAATTTATAGCATTATAGGTTAAAATAATAAACTCCGAATGAAGTCAAATGTATCCTCTATCTAACTCTTATCAAGCCAGTTTCATTGTTCAGTTTCTGCATGGGCCACTGCTACAAAAAGCGATAAAAAATTAGATATCTTCCAAAATAAAGTTCAGCGTACTGTAGTAAATTCTCCACGGTATGTCAGAAACTCACAATCGAGATCTGAAGATTACCATTTTCCACGACCAAATGAGCACTTCATATAATTTTTTTCGAAAATATTCTAAATTCTTAATATCCTGCTACTTACGACATTGCAACTATGATCCTACTATAGAAAATGTGATAGAAAGACCTCGATCTATTCATCACAAATCTACGTGGAGAGTATTTCGTACATATTTTATTAGATATTTACGCGAGATAATTATTTTACTGTTTTACGCATTTTACTTCTTAATTTTTCCAAGATGACTAGATTGTTTCACTTTATTTCGTTACTTACTTGATTCTTCATTCGACGTCCCGGGCTAGCTCATTTAGATAACAGACTTTACTAGGAACCTCAATTTGCAGGTTCAGGCCTCTCACTTTGTCTCAGCTCGGGCAAATCCAATTCAGATCTCTCGATTTATCATACACACTGAAATACCACTGAATTAGGGATACCTACCTAGTAACGAGTTGGGCCTCCTCTGGCCTTGATAACGGCTGCCACACGACGTGCTATATAGATTCAACAAGTTCCTAGAGACGTTCCACGGGAATGGCTTACCAAATATTGGCTAAAGCTGTCCATAATTCAGTAAGGTTCGTTGGTGCTATGTGATGGCCTTTCACGCCTTGTTGCAAAACATCGCAAACATGCTCAATAGGATTTCAGTCTGGGCTTCTAGGTGGCCAATTCATGACAGAAAAGTCAGAGGAATGTTCATCCAACCAGCCAGTAGCCAAACGGGACTTGCTAGGTACAGCTGTCTTGCTGGAAAACTCCATTACCGTGAGGATAACAGAACAGCATAAACGGATGGAAATGATCACCCAGTAACTCTACGTACCGAATTGCATTGTGGGAGGTTGGCACACGCACCAAAGATCCCAAACAGTGCCTCGAAAAAACACTCCAGACCATGAGTGAGCCACCATGCCCTTGTGCAGTTCCAACTTGGCATGAAGAAACCATGGCTACATGTATAGCAGTCCTATATACAAAATTTCAACATTCTGAGGCTACTCGTATTTATGCGAGATACATACATACATACGTAGGTACGCACAGACGCTAGGAAAAAATCCTTCAGAATTCATTTTAAATCAGTTTTATAATCTTTTGGGAGAAAACGAGTGATTTATTCTGTCCTTACGTACAGATGTCACGCAAAAACATCGTTAAATTGCATTCGATAGCGGTCAAAATGGACATTTTCGTTGAGATATGATACCCAAAATTTTTCGCCATTACAATACTTCCTTTTCACTTCGTACAAGGAAGTAAAAATTGAGAATTTTAGCCCAACTCGGTCTTCTGAACGAAGTACCTTAAACTTTATTGATCCTAAATTTTGAGGCCTGATATCGAACGAAAGTAAACTGCTTATGTGATTTGTATATAACACTATTATGACGAAAGTTTACATTTTGATATAAATAATCTTTTTGTACACTGTTTTCTTCGCAGAACAATATCACAAAGTAAGGTGTATTTGCTTTATAAGCAAGCATGATTAGTCTTTTCAAATAAAGACAATCATACATATTAATGTGAAAATAGTTACAGTAATTACTGTTTTTAGAAAGTAATATGACAGTCATAGGAATGTCATTTTTTTCTTCCTCTTAGAAGTGCTCATCATAGAAATTTGCTTGCTTGTTTGAAAAATTTCATGCTATTAAGAACATGTTGTTTTAATCTGAAAAACCTCCATTTGTAATAGAAAATTTGTAATCAAAACAGTTTCTGTTCCAGAACCTGTAATGTTTGTAGTAACAATAACTTTTAAAACAATTTCTTTTAATCTTTTAGTCGCAATAAACATCTTTGTTAACGAAAGCGCAAGCTTAATGATAATCATGAAAAGCTTTCCTATTTTCCTCGGATCTCTTAATTTTAATGAAGCATAAAAGTGCTATTCTGCGAACCTGTACAATAGGTTGTAAACAGTTTTCTTTTTGGAAGTTGAGGAACACATGGTGGTGACATGCATAATTCCCAAAAAAATTTCGATTTACGAGATTAACATTTCGTAAGTGCTGAAACTGTCACGTTTAGAATGAAGCGTAATACGTTTAGCACATTCTCTCGACTTCAGTATCATAACGTCTGGTTTTGACTTCTCTAAAAAAAATGTATAAATACGTCATATCGCTTGGTCTTAACGTCGGTCATTAACTCGTTCCAAACCGTTTCAGTGTTTCGTTTCCTAACTCAGAGATTTAAATCTCTTAATCTCTTAAACTGTAGTTTGAAACCATCTTAGTTAGACAATACCCAAGGTATTTAGAAAAGGAAACAGAATTTTAATGTAGGTCAGCAGTTCTTTAAATTCTGCTACGAACAGCTATTCTGCCTGGTACTTAAAACTTTAAAATTGAAGCATTTGTCAAAGAAACAGTATCTGTTTTACATAAGCGTCTATGAAAAGATTAAATTAAAATCGATGGCTTTAAAACTGAAGTTAATCAGAATGCATTGCAAATATGAAAAGAACGTTTTGAAATCATTTCGAACTTTAATTAACCTGAAATTTTACAATTATAGTTTAGTTCATACTACTGTAAAGGCTTATTTGTTTTAGTAATGCAAACTAAGTTAAGACTCCTAACTAAGACTGTCAGCGACTTATCGCTAGTCTCGGAAAGTATAACAGAAACGTGCTAGGGGTGTAAAAGACCCTTTAATTAAGAATTCAATAAGTTGAACAGAAGGCACTCCCGGTGCTTACAAATCAGCCAGCATTTATGCGGGAATTCAAAAGTTGAACTTTAAATTAAAACTAAACCGAAGTCTTTATCAGCCAAAGGCTACGCAGAAATATTTAAACGCCCAAGTTGGATCTTAATCTCCACCGGTATGATAACACAATCTGCAAGCATAAAGCAAAGCCATAGACAAGAATGCTTATCGTAGAACTACGACTAGATAGGTGGTCTTCAGCAGGCAGAACACGCTCTAACTAAAACAATCTCAAACCTTCACTTAAATGCGCTCGAGCTAATTTGCATTCTGGTACGAAGTAAAGATTCGAAACATAAAATAACTGGTTAATTAACATAAATACCTTACGCTATAATTCTCCTCAAATGGAATAAAAGTCCAAATTATTTTAAAATTAGCACCATATAAATGTCTGGTGGATCTCAAAAATTTTAATTAAATTATATTGAATATGCAAATAAAGTGCAGTTATTTTGTAAAATGATAAAGGTAAAAATCAGATCTCAAATTTCTTAATTCTTCATTCAAGGAAAGCGAATAACACATGAAGCAAAACCAACACTCTACAACTAAGATGATGTTGAAGTGGTTTTGTAATCAAAATGTTTTTGACCGGCTTCTGTTACAAATAACCAAGCCCATAATGTCTTTGGTTTGAGTCAAATTATAAACTGTACTCAAAATGTTTATGACTGGCTTTTGTTACAAAGAACCAAGCCCATAATGTCTTTGATATGAGTCAAATTACAAACTGTACATGAATCTAAATCAGATAAACTACTCAAACGTTATCTAAAGGGGACAAATCAATTTCGTTCTCGAAAGGTAAGAGCAAAGGGAATGCAACTGTAGGGTAAGGTTGCTCTTGATAGGCCGGCTGCTTTTTTGAGCCACCTCCATTATTTTCTAATTATTGACAGTAGACCCTACCTGTTTACTGTTTAGTGTGCTACATGAAGCACGAAAACCGCCATCTTCACTGGGAGTTGATCGACATTCAAGCAAGGATGCTTTACAAGAAAATAAGACTTTTGTATTTTTCTTCTAATTTATCAACGTAAGGAAAATATAGATATCAATCAGACTTTCAAAGTGTTTTAGTTGTTATTGATAACATTTAAAACTGTGTTAAATCAGCATTGTTTAGCTATATTAAAAATGGTTTTTTTTTGTTATAACAAAAAACACGGACATATTACATATCGTCAGCTAGTTGCTTCAGTGAGCCAGCCTTTGTTGCTATGAATGGGCTGGTGGCCCAGCCATGGAAATCATATCGAGGTTAATATTTTGTGACTTTTCCAAAATGAGGAGTAAAATGTCACTATATCTGATTTAGTGAAACGCTATCAAGAGTAACTAAGCCTATAAATAGACAACAATCTCATTTTCTTTGTTATAAAAATAATTAAAAGCTATTAATCTAATTTTAACCTAAACCAGAGTATCCATAATTCTAGTGTAAAATGAATATTTTATTGAAATTATCGTAATGATTTTCATTACTTCTTGAGTAATTTATGCCTGTTGTAGTTTTAAAATTGTATCTGCATAATAATTCAGAAAATTAACAAGTTCAATGGTAGGGTTGTAGAGACATTAGGTAATTTTTTTGAAAAGCAAGAGACATGAAACATGAGCAACGCCTTCGCCGGGAATCGAACCACAGACCTCTCGGTTACGCGTCGAGCGTGCTGACCACCACACCACAAAGGCATGCGAAGACGGCAGAAGAAATACCTTATATACTCCCCTTTTAAAGGGTGACTGGGGTTTGGGGGACCTAATCGCCAAATCCCGGTTGTGGAGAATCATCATCCACTACCTTTTTACTTCAGGCGCCAGTGTAGAGTCATTAGGTTATTTGGAAGCAGAAGAATGAAAAATGAGCAACGCCTTCGCCAGGAATCGAACCAAGGACCTCTCGGTTACGTGTCGAACGTGCTGACCACTACACCACGAAGGCATGCGAAGAAGGCCGGAGAAATACCTTATAGGGTAGCGTAATTTTTGCTGTTGTTCTCAGCAAGAATGTTCGATAATGACGCTTGTTAGAGACTTTAAAATCATTTTGCCAACAGAAGCCATAAATTAAATTTATGGTATACGCTAGATATAACCTTTTGAAAACGGGACTACAGTTATGAAAACACGACTCCAAACTTCTGGACTTCTAGTTAAAAGCTAAACTTTTATTGCTTTCAAGAAATAGGCCTATCAATTCCGTTCATGGTTCTGAGTTATCTGTTGGGTTGACTTCAAGGAAGATGTGATTTAGTGTCTATCGTGTAAAGTGTATGCTTATGAGAAGTGTGGTGGTGTAGAAAGGAAAGCAAAATGTATTATTGCAAAAAATGCAACGGAACTCATCGAGAACAAATAATTGATGCAGTAATTTGGGTAAGATTTATAGCCTAATATTAATAATAGGCTTAAGAATTATTTTATGCTACTTGAAAGTTTTTAAATTGTGGTTACTGTTCTTTTTATACTAGCCTAACTACAAATTACCCTCAAAATCTCATTTTAGTTAAACTGTTTCTAATAAACGAAATTCAATGCTATTTCGTAAATTCTCGGTTTAGGTTTATTTTATGGCAATAAAGACTAAATTAAAATCCAACTCCTGATTCCTTGCGAATAATGCGAAGCTATCACTATGTTTTAATGTGGATTCAGTGGCCTGTGTTAGTTTCAAACAAGCATTTTATTTTTACGAATTATGCCCAAAATAGTTTTAAACATTTTATTGACTTGTATTAAGATGACACTGTATTAAAAAGAAAAACGCTACTGGCCCATTCGCACAAACTCCCCAGCTCAATGAAGGCGACCGGTTTCCTTCATTGGGCCAGTGGAATCTATTTTTATTTTTCTGATATATACTGAAATTTTATAATTATAACGTCTACTCATAGACACGTGTAGTACGGAAAGTAATAGTTTCATTAACAAGTACAAAACTGTAAATTTCTAAATTTGATGATATTAAGGATCCTTTTGTAAACGTGGACCATGAACAGCAACCTCCCTCTATGTTTCCCAACCAATTACAAGATATATAATGATAAAGTTTAGTTCCATGAAAACTTCGGTTCTCTGGAGTTTAAAAACTCTAGAACCAATTACAAAACGCTGAGTTATTTTTAAAGTCTTTTAATAATAAAATATTTAAATAAATTTTGCATCTGTTGGTGCAATTTTAGAAGAATTTTCAGATCTCTCACATTAAGTGACTATCTTTCTGTGCAATTTGCTATGCATCGCTCAAATCGTAAATTTTTCGTTGAGTATAATGTGATGCGACGTATCTTGAGAAACTAGGCATAGTGGTATGGATTCATTTTGTCAGTTTTTCTTATACTTAGCAAGTCTGCCCACTATGACGTAACGATAACAACTGAAATAAGAAGAATTTTGCCGCTAGGCGACAGGATTCTGCTATATCACACAGAAATGATATGAGGATTTACAATTTTTATATTATCAACTTTATACCAAGATGTGTATAAGGAAAAGGACAAAATGATCAATTCCAATAAAATAAAGGATATCTTTTCCGAATTTCAAGAATTGCTGTCATTTGGCACTGTATTTTTAGGCATAAGAAATACATTATACTGACAAAGAAATAGGGAATCATTTGATGTTTATTTTTACTGCCATGAAGATTTAGAATAGTCTAATGTTAGGCGATGGTAGAAGTACATTTTTTGTTACAAATGCCAACTAAAAATTGAAACCAAACTGAAAATTTGGAATTAAATGGTAAAACGCGTTCGGCAAGACATACAATTTGCCGAAAATCTGAGTGTGATCGAGTATTTATAAGGTTATCCTTCCCTAATTTTCTGAGTTTATGCCTATTTTTTAGACTTTTTTAGAACTTTTTGGAAGCTGAGTACGCAGTGGCCTCACCGGGATTCGAACTCCACAGTTCCCGATTGATGACTGGATATGCTTGCTAATTAACCAGACTCTCCCCATTAAAAAGGCAACGCATCTTGCTTAACATTGCAACACACAGTGGCCTTTTCCCATTTCGCTTCAAATGATGCTGTTCATTATTAATAATCTGTTTGTCATAAAAAATATAAAATATGCATGTTCTGGATACTGAAATTCCACCAACTTCAAACATTCGGTCTACAACTCAGTCGGATGCTCGGAAGTTCCGTTACTTTGATTTTCATTACATAATTATTGTAATGCAGGAGAGAGAGCTTTATTTTTCTTCGTAGCACGTTGTTTCAACAAGGATAATGCATTTAAAATTTCCTTTTTCGTTAAAAAAAATTAACAAATGAAAACTGCGTTTTTTAACTTGCAAACAGTAAGCAATTATTTTTTCATCAGCGCTGATAGACTTCACACTTTCCAAAAAACCCAATCAATCGAAGGCCTACTCGTTTGCTTAAAGTAATTTAATAACTTTTAAAAATTATGCGCTACGTTTATCTTTGCCAATACCTTGCTCAATCAAGAAAAACTTTCAAATCGCTTTCATAAATTACCAACAAAATCCATTTCATTTGTATACGGGAAGAAAAACAAACGGTCGTGCTAAATAATATTCCGCAATTTTGCAGTCCGAATAACATCATACAGCTGTTAGGTTATTCGGATTAGAAAAAGTGAAAAATCAGCTGCGTTCTTGGCCGGGATTTGAACCAAGCATTTTCCAAACGCTGCCGAACAGCCTACCAGTTACACCATAAGAATACGCTCAGGGCTGAACGATGATTTCTTATAACTGGAGCTCTATTGTACATTGCAACGAATAGTTACACAACTTAAATTTAATAATTTCTATAATTTGTCGTATTTTTCCTACTGACAGGTCATGCAGACTCAAGAGTATTACAAAACCGACTCTCATCCGTAAAGAGGACAGGACTCCGTTGATCAATTGTCCAGTTTTTATGCTCTCTGCACCACTGTAAACGGTGGCCAACTTTCAACGGGAGGCAGCGTTCAGGACGGCGGGCGAATAGGTCCCCTTTGTGAAGGCGTTTGGCCACAGTAAACCGCGACACTTGTCGCCCCGTTGCTGTACAGAGTTGCTGAGCAATGGCGCTTGCTGACTGCTGTCAGCCTCTTTTCGCCTGCAGGACGATATATTGGTCATCCTCTGCAGATGTCGTCCTCGGGCGGCCACCACCAACCTTCCTAACAGCTGTACCTGTGGTTTGGAACGCTTTCCAAGCGCTCGAAACGACACTTTTGTTGATTCCAAACTCTGCAGCTACACTGGTGACAGTACGCCCCTCCTCCAGCTTTCCCATCACTCTTCCACGTGTGAAGTCATCCAGGTGATTTCTTATAGCCATATTTCACGAACTGACTCACTGGCACTTGCTGCGAATATATTGAATTGCGTCTCCGTCCTTCCTTTTATTCTACTTTTGAGCTGGACGCGCCGACATCACGCGTTTTGTGTACGCTCACGTCGCCTCTGACGTTTCGTTCCTCATATTTGCATAGGCATGACGTTTCTACTGACTTACGTGTTCATTGGACTGATCTCCAGACCTCCTTTTCTGCAATTTCATGGCTATCTGCTAAATTTTTACGTTGTTGCTCAAGTTTTGCACACCAGTGTATTTTTACAATTTATTAATTGAGTTTACAATTGACAATGGTAATTTATCAATTTTACTGTTAACTTTTTTCATTTGGTCTCATGTTATGTATGTCGATACCATCGCAAGGTGTTTATTTTAACTATCTCAATTATCTTATTCCTTTAGCTTTACTATAATGCCTAATTTGGGTATATTTACCAAACTAGTTAAAGTATAAAAAAGTTCAGAGTTCTTCATTTGTTTCAGACAGTGCTTAGTAGCATAGGCTGGCCGTAATTTCGTTTTAGTTTCCCTTCAGTTGCAATTTAACTTGCGGAGTAAGTTTTCGTTAGCTGCGATTTCTTTGCTTTTAGTTAGAGCTGAGCCAAAGTTTAAATTAGGCGTGTCAGTTTGTAATTTGCAGTCGGTTTAATTTAGCGAATACTTGTTGCAGTCGATTTAATTTAGCAAACAACTGTCAGCTACAAGTTAATGAAGTTTAGGTTTTTATCCCCCCTTTAGTTTGTGCAACCGTTAGGTCGACATATTAGTGATTAGTTTTATTTTAACCTTCTTCTTTAACCTGTGATCCTTTTAGTTGAAAATGCGATGAAAGTCGTTTGACAGTCTCTTAACTTGCTCAGAAGTGATATGGCAGTTTAAAGTAATAGCATTACCACATACTCAATGTTAAGAACTTTGCTATTACTAACTTCATAAAATTAATGGTGCCCTTTTCTTAAGACATTTGCAGATCATTTAACCAAAAACAGTTGACAGATCATTTGACAAGCCATTTATAAGCAAATACAGTTTTCATTTGGTAGTTTATACGACTGACATTTAGTAATTTCCTTTTTATTCTTCTTTACATTAAACTAACACAACTTATGGAATGGCACTAACATTCTGCTCATCAACAACAATTTGAAAGTTATACAGTTATAGTAATATTATTATATCAAGATCATATTAAGAAAGGTTTTGCCCGAAATATGGTTGTCTTAATAAGTCCTTATAATGTCTCCTCTTAAATGGTGCAAGATTTTGTCCATAAAATCACAAAAACCGATGGAGATCATTGCATTTTTACCGTATACTTGAACAGAAATGTGAATCATATTAATACTGCCTCTGTGTATGTGTCGCAGAAAAGAAGAATTTCTATGTTTAGAATTCTTTCGCTGTACATGAGATAATCGGTAGTTCTCAAAACATTTACAGCAGAGCACTTGAGTGGATACAAATAAGATGGTAATAGTAATTTACTTCATCAAGAATGATATGAATATATAATGCACAAAAAGCATATATTGCAAAGAAATTGTCTTTTTCGAGAAGGAATACTATACATGTGTCCTGTAAATTATGGGAAATGCATCATTTAAACAGATAAGCGAAATATTAAATAATAGGAAGTAAGTAGTAGTTATATCTAAAACACATAGAAACAAAATAAGTTTAAAATATAGGCCAAACCTTTAAATAATTTTGGAAAATCTGGACTAAGAAAATAAATATTAACTTGCAAAATAACTCATAAACTGAAGAATTTTGGATAATTTTCGTAGAACAAATTTAAAAGATATTAAAAGTGTAACAATTATTAGTTATGGAGCATATATTACTTTCTTCTACCCTAAAATAAGATTGACATTTTCTAATTAAGCATTTTAAAGTTTTCTGAATCTAGCATAAACCTGTTAAATGATGTTGATAAGCAAGATTTACGAATTTCCCATAATTTAAGAATTAAACAACGGTTTTCATTCGCAAATAAAAACCTGTCGCAAGTTGAGCTTTGAAAATCTATGCAGTTGACTAACAGAAGAAGAAAATAAAACAAAAATGCGATTATGGTCTTTAAAATCAAAAGAAGAAAATTGTTTAAAATTTTATCAGTGGCTGAAAAGAAATGCCTTTTTCAATAACGAAAGATTTTAAATAATTGAGTTCCCAAACAAAAAAGACAGTGAAAAACAAACCTTAAGGGCAAAAGCATGTAGTCATTTTTGGAGCATTGAATAGATTTCGCTTAAGGAAAAAGATAGATAGGATAAGTTTTCCGATAACGTAAAGTGCTGAAATTCATGGCACTTTATTGGAACGTTAAAAGATATCTAAGATAGAGCTTATGAGATAAGTAACGTTCATACTGAACAATATATTTATGAAATCGTCTGTCTTACCATCAAAAAGCGCGAAATTATTATATACACAGTAAATATAAATTAAAAACAGTCATTTTTAAACAAAGTGAACTCAAAATAGTGCATATAAATATGGGCAGGTAGTAGAGTGAAAGGGGATTTGAAATTCGAAAACTGCCTTCAAACAACTTTAAATGGTCTTCTTTAAATCGAACCAATGGTTTTGCATTTATGCATCTGACGAAAACAATTACTGAATGAAGCAAATCTTAAAATACAAAATTAAATTTCCTTTGAGGATTATGTCACGATTGCATCTAACAGAACCATAAAAAAGCCCTCCCATAGTGGTACCCTTAAGACTCCCTTGAAACTTCTTTTTTAAGTTATGACTTCGAAAATAAGAATAGTGTTATGTTTCGCTATTTCATAAAAAATTCAAAACTATTCTGCTCTCCATTCCATAAAAATTTTAACTATAATAGATTTCGTCCTTTTATGTAAAATTTAAAACAAAATGTTATCGACTGTAATTTATATTAATGCAGTCAGTACCACTAATATTATCTGTACTTATGATTCTGAACTGACACTGGGTCGATAGATGTGGAATTTTAAATAAATTATATTAAAACTGCATGCAGAGAAGAGGAACGATATTTACCTCTGGAGCATAGCTGCAAGATGATTTCTCAATAAAAATGTTTCAGATGTGTCTCTCGTGAATAAGTATTCACTATATGATTTTAATAAAAGTTTAAACATTATTTAACTATCCACAATTGTATTCTTCAAGGCTGTGAAAGGAAGAGAATAAATACAAGGACAAATCCCCTTTTTTTTACCTTTTTGCCTATATTCGACAGAAAATGCTTAAATATGTAAACGTGTATACAGCGAACAACAAATAATTTTAGTAATTCGCAGCTTAAAGGTTTGAGTCGTATTGTTGCTAAAGTTCTAAATATTTTTTTTAATTAGCCTTTTATATTTTTAATATTTGGGTTAACCAAATTAAATTCGTATCCAAAATAAGAGGTGTTACGCATTAATGCTTAGTGCTTCTTAGACTACAGTAATTTTATTTTTCTTTTTGAACTGAAACACGTTGTTTCCTCCTAAGCACAATATTTAATTTTTATTTTCTCCATTAATAAATAATCCAATATAATCTGATGTAAAAGCAGCTTTTTTTGCGTTTGTTTGCATTTAGCATAAAAATTTAGTTACCACCTGTTTAATGTAAAATTTCAAATAAAAAATTAAATTTCCATCTCTTTCATATGATATTTCTAAAACTCTTACAATACGTAATTTATATTTTTATGAAATTCTCCCTCACTTTTGGAAAATTACTATCAGTAGTGTGAAGATCTACGTCAAATATGTTTCTTCATGAATTTTCTGTGCTTCAAGATATTTTTTCAGCATATGGAAAAAACCACAAAACCACCCTTCCAGGTTCGCCGGGATTCGAACCTCGGACCGAACTACCAGTGCTTAGCCCATTTACCGCTCGGCCGGTGGTGGTCTCCAAGATTGCTCAAGAGCTTTTGATAATGCTTTCGAAAACGTCTGATACCTTATCTAAACAAACTACTAAAACGTCTAATAAATATAATTAATATAATAATAATAATGATTATATAAAGAATAATCTAATAATTACAAATGATAAACTGAGACCTTACTTAAACAAACTACTAAAATCTCTAATAAATCAAAATAAATTTATTTACTATTTACAAATAATCAATTTTTTTTCTATGAATACTCTTATAAACTGATTTTTAGTTCTTCGTTTACCGTATACTGACCACAAAAGTTTATATTTCTATTAACATTGCCTCTAATTTGAAGTAGTATATACTGCAGTTTTTAATATGACTAATATTTATTAGCATAAGAAAGAGTTTGATATCATTCATAGACATTGGAACTTGTAAATTATTTACGAATTTTTCAAATTTATGCGTCCTGTATTAAAATTAGGAATAAACGCTTATTCCAATGTCGCGTCAAGGTCCTGAAATTTATGAAAGGAAATCTGTGTTATGAATAAATCGTGCGTTAATACAAAAATTGTTATCTTCTCAATTTTAAAAATACCCTGAAAGCGCGAAAATACGTCTAGCAACTGCTTAAAGGCATTTATCGTTTCATGGTGATAAACATAATCATCGATCACGTTTTACGATCGAAACTGTCAGAACGTAGAATTTGATTCGCTTGAGTAAAGTCATAATTAATACCCGCGTTCTCGCAAGGAAAGTTTTGGCATTAAAAGGTTTCTTAAATAAAAATACAATTTCCAACATTGAAATTTAAATGCAAATAAACCAATTACAACATTCGAATCAAATTAAATAGATATTAAGATAGGAAAATATTTTCAATTAAATAGCCTAATTAAAACATTTAAATTAGATTAAATAATTACGAAATTGATAACATTTAAATAAATAGGAATATAATCCAAATATTTTTAAACCTACTTTAGTATACACTGCAACAGTAGAATAGATTTTTGTACTCGTATATGTCATGAAATACTTCGGATTTCGAAATTTTATTCAATATTTTTACTTCCTTGTACGAAGTAAAAAGGAAGCATTGCAATCGCGAAAACTTTCGAGTATCATATTTCAAAGAAAATATCCATTTTGACCCCTATCGAATGCAATTTAACGATGTTTTTTCGTACATCTGTACGCAAGAACAGAGTAAAGGACTCTTTTTCCCAAAAAAAAATTATAAAACTGATTTAAAATGGATTCTAAAGAGATTTTTTTCGGGTACTCTCAGTACGTACGTATGTATATATGTATCTCGCATAATTCAAAAACAAGTAGCCTCAGAACTTTGAATTTTTGTATATAGGACTGCTATGACATTTATATGTGTCCCTCCTATTTTGGATGCAATCGGCCGTGCCAAAAGTATATAATTTATACATATATATATATATATATATATATATTTATAAGCACTCTCTTACTCGGCTGATTGCGCTCAGTTTCTTTATTCTTATATGTTTGTAAATTGTGCGCTTCTTTACTTTAAAAATGTTTGAATTATGTTGTTCTTACCTTTCGGTTAAGGTTTTCATGCTTTTAGTAAATCTGCATGCAAGATTTGTAGAATTATCAACAATTTAAAAGTTGCTTAAGTGCAGCTAAGCCTAATCATTTTTCAGATGGCAGCCATTTTTGTTTACATTTGAAACTTAACAGAATAGTGAATTTTTGCCAATCTAGAGAAATTAAGCTTCGCAACAAGAAAGTAACATCTTGTTTTATTATTGGGAATTAAATTATGCTTAATCTATTCTGGAATTATCATTTAAGTTTTTAAATTATCCAATATATTCACTCAGCATTGCGACCACAAGTCAGTTTTTTCGCCTTCAGTGTCTTTTTGCCGAGTAAGACCACAAGTAAACTCTCAGTTTTGTTTACCGAAAAATCTCCCGAATTGCTTGTTTTCGCGCACAAACTATAATTTTAATTGTAAATTTTTTTAATTGTTTTAACTGTATTTGTGTTTTATGTTTTTCTATATCTTTCAATTTTTAATGTGGGTATTTTTAGTTTTTATGCATTCTTGCCTTTCGCGAAGTGAGAACTCAATTAATTGAATGAGAAATATATCTCTAATGAAATTTGAGGATATAATGTTAAATGAAAGGAGGGAAAATGCATATAATTTAATATTCCGTACAAGGAAGTCATGTGGTGTACACATCAGGTTTTTTTTAACTATATGTACCACTGAGGTTTAGCAATACGTAGTTTCTACCGTCAATTAATATTTAAAAGTACGCATTTTAGATAATACTCTTTTTGATAAAATTTTTATAAAATACTTTTAGACACATCTTTACCCGTAAGATACCGATATTAGATATCTATGAATTCCTTTAATTAAGATTTTATTATGCACATTCAGGCGTCTGTAACAAAACCTGACTAATAAGTATTACAGTACACTTGAACTTCATTGCAGTTTTCTAAAAACAACAATTGTGAAATGATATCGACGTTGTCTACATGAAGGAAAGCATGTAAGGTATTTTCTACCACCTGACAGCGCTTCTTCGTAATGTATTTGGAAGCACGTCCATTTAGAAATCGGGAGGTCTGGAGTTCGAACATCTCGGAGAGAAAGTTGTTAATTTATTAAGTTTTTTTTGCTCCGGAATTAACCTAATGACTCCACAAGTAACTGATTTGAAAGAGTTGCACTTTCCCCTTTTTTATGTAAATATCATCCTTTCTACACTGCTGGCCACCCAAACTGCAGCACGAAGAAAAACAAGAGATATCACAACAAAATTTATTTAGTAGATAACATGTAAAAGTATCAAATGATTAAATTTATATCAAGGAAGGAACCACACTTAAGTCTAAGTGTGGTTCCTTCCAGAATCAGTAGCCAGAGTAGCCGCCATTGTTGGAGATCACCGCTGCCACACGCCTCGCCATTGATTCAAAGAAACTTTGGATGTGTTCTTGGGGTACAGCAGACCAAGCAGCTTCCACACGTTTCCAAAGTTGATCTAGTGTGGCAGCTTGGGATGTAATCTAGGTCAAACGTTTAGCAACCGTGGGCCACATGCTTTCTATCGGCGAAAGATCCGGAGAGCGAGCCGGCCAGGGAAACAATTCAATCTGACGATTGACAAAAAAACCTTGGACAATGCGTGCCACGTGCGTTCGCGCATTATCCTGTTGAAATATGGCTGTGGGCAAGCCCTGAAGGTAACGAAGGACAACTGGCTCCAACACCTCGGACATGTAGCGCTGGCTGTTTAACGTACCGGCAATGCGTACTAGAGGAATGCGAGAGTGTTATCCAATACCGCCCCAAACCATAATACCCGGTGTAGGACCAGTGTGGCGGTGCATAACGCAGCTGTTCAGCATCCTCTCTCCACGGTGTCTCCAGACTCGAATCCGACCATCGTGGTGTTGCAGACAGAAGCGTGACTCGTCAGTAAAGACAATTTCATTCCATTTTGGCGTCCTCATCATTCTTTCATCGCACCATTGGCGGCGGAGACGTCTGTGGTTCTGCGTCAAGGGTAGACGAAGCAATGGACGTCTTGCGGACAGACCACTCTGCTATAAACGGCGTCGAATGGTACGCGCAGACACTGGATGACGCGTTATAGAAATGATGTGACTGAGTGATCCGTCACTGCCATGCGCACAATGTTCCTGTCAACATGTGAAGTAGTGCACTGAGGTGGATGCGATTGAACACGTCGGTCTGTCATACTCTCCTGCATCCAACGGTCACATATCTATCTGCATTACAGTTGTTTGGTTTCGTCCAACACGACTACCGATTTCCCCGAAAAATAATCCACACTCTCGATAGGCCATAATCCTTCCTCTGTCGAACTCAGATACTTAATCAAACGATTATCGCTGTTTACTACGAGGCATAATTGATTGTCTTTTTTTAAAACCACAAGAAAAACACAATTGCCGAACTTAAAATCGTCAAAACCTCCAAGCCTTAAATAGCACTTTGAAGTGGCGCCCGAGGCGCGCATGATGTGCGTCTGCGCTGAAATTCTAATCATTTGCATATCTCACCTCCGCTAACGCATGATGTAAATTTCATGTTATTTGCAAGCTTCCTTCAGGGTGCTGCATTTACGGTGGCCAGTAGTGTAATTTGGGACTTTTCCCGTCATATATTAAATAGTCATGTCATAATTTGAGTAAAATTACACTTCGGGTTATTAAAGTAAACCTCACGGTGTAAGTGACGAAGCTCTGTAATAAGTTTCATTTGTTAAATTGCGCCAATAAAAATTTATATTTGATGAATCAGTTTTAAAAAATTACATATTCAAAAATTATGTTTTTTAAGAAAGTGCCTATAGAACATTTTTGTACTGATAACAGCTGATCTTCATTTGCTTATTCTTTTTACAGAAGAAGGAATCGGTAATGTTTAAGTTGGACTAATGAAATTCTGAGATCGTTGAAAGCGTTTGTGTCATTTGTATACAGGCACGACTATATTTATTAAATGAGTTCAAATTTCTCACATGTAAATAACTACATATTTTTGTGTATATTTAAGAGAGAAAAGAGAGAGATACAATGTAAATTATGTAGCTATCTTGCTATTCGAAACATGGTTGCATGAATTCAAGACATGACGTAACGGCGAACAAAAGCTTTTCAGACGTAGTAGTTGATTCAACATAGTTTTATTTTCGTACTAGATCAAACCTTGATACCCATAGATAGGTTCACACATCGTTATTTCTAGATGCGCTGTGCACTCCCACAGTTCTCCGCAGATTAAATTTTTAGAACAAAGGGCAGTGGCTAAGCGTTAACAGAGGTAAAGCGAGACGTCTAAGTAGCAATAAAGCGAAGTAGAAAAAAAAGGTCTTCGCTTTTTCGCTTTAGTAGCAACGAATATTCACAGACAAACGTTTCCTTAATCTGATTGGATAAGAGTATCCGCATTGCAGAATTTCTTAAGCAAGCATGAAATGGATTAATTTGGAAAGAAGAAGTTCAGAAAAATTCATTATAAACAGTTTAGAAGAGAAAAGGGAAATAGACAAATTACAATGCGGAATTACGAGCTAATGCAAATTTAAATTATAATTTGAGCTACATATTTTATATATATATATTATGTATATATGTATCAAAAATCAAAAAAAAACAAAATAACAAAATAACTAAAAAAACTTAGCGTAACAAATAGCTGAAAATTCTTTTGTCGTTTTGAAGGAGCAGCCGAAGAATTTCCGACAGAGCCACATTTGTGAATTATATCTGGATGATTAGAAGTTCATGATATAATTCAAAAGTAAGAGCCAAAATAAAAACAAATAAATTAAAAATAATCACAGGCAACATTCTTTGATTTTATCAAAAATATTACTGGTCGTACCTATTAATTTAAAAAAAAATTAATTTGTTTTTTTATCTGCCATTTACTTTTCAATTATTTCATGAATTTATAATCATCCATATACACTCTTAGACAAAAAAAAACGACGCACCGAGGAGATATAAAGCAAATAGGACACAAATTGATGTGCATATAGGTTTCGACGGAAAATACAAAATTTTACATTTTGGCTGCCAGTGAATGAACGGTTGTCGCTACAGCGCATCCGATCTGCGCAACTGGCAGGATATTTAAGAGGAGAAATTACGATTCCAGGTCATAAATTCTTGACGAATTTCATTCTGTATACTCTGGTAGACAGTAACTATGCCTCGCGTACAGGTGCGCAAACGATATGCACAGATGTCAGAATTTGAGAGAGGTCGAATAGTTGGGCTCAGAAGCCGGTTGGCCTTATCGGCGAATAGTTCGACATTTGAGCAGGAGCGATGCCACTATTAGACGATGTTGGCAGGAATAGGTGAACCAAGGCCGCACACGGTGTCAAGAAGAAAGCGGTGGGCCTAGAGAAACGACAGAACGTGAAGACCGAGCAATCGTCAGAGCGGCACTCACAGCCCCAGATGCATCATTATCATCGATTGTACTTGCAACTAGTGCTTCAGTGACCGTAAGGACCATTCACAGACGGCTCACAGAAAGGGGGCTGAAGTCACGGCGACCCTTGCGCCGACTACCATTGACCTCTGTACAACGTCAAGCCCGTTTGCAGTGGTATCGGGCTCATTCGCACTGGAATATCACTGACTGGAGTAGAATAGTCTTCAGTGACGAGTCCCGCTTTGAACTGAGCCCGATGACCAGCGAAGGCGAGTCTGGAGACGCCCCGGACAGCCGTGTGATACCAACCTGACTGTCTTCCGGCAGACAGGCCGACAACCAGGAGTGATGTTCTGGGGTGCCATTTCATTTCATAGTCGGTCCTACTATCCGTCGCAACCTTACAGCACAGCGGTACGTCGACGAAGTTCTAAGCCTCGTTGTGTTGCCCTTCATGTCACGCTACCCTGGGCTCACATTTCAGCAAGATAATACCCGCTCCAACACTGCACATGTTTCTACTGCTTGCCTTAGTGCTTGCATAGCATTACCTTGGCCAACAAGGTCGCCGGAACTCTCTCCTATTGAGCACGCTTGGAGCATTGTGGGCAGGGCCCTCTAACCAGCTCGAGATGTTGACGATCTAACGTGCCAGTTGGACAGAATTTGGCACGGTATTCCTCAGGAGGACATCCGCAACCTCTATCAATCGATGCCAAGCCGAATAACTGCTTGCATAAGGACCAAAGGTGAACAAACGCGTTACTGACTTTTTCACTTTGTGAAGCTCTATCACTTCAATAAATCATCCAATTTTCTCAAACTGTAACCATTTGTTTTTCTGTACATGTACATTATTTCTACCGATTTTCGTCCCATTCGGATAACTCCTTCTTGGTGCGTCTTTTTATTGTCTAAGAGTGTATAATTCAGAAGCGTGGCTGTGCTAAAACCTACGAAAGGATTTTCAATTATTTCTAATACACTCACGTTTGTGAAAATTGCAACACCATGAAGGACTTACGCGAGTGAGCTGAAATTTTCAGGAAATGCAAAGTAGCGCATGATATGCAAATGATTAGAATTGCAAATCCGTAGCGCATGCGTATGCTGAGCAGCGCCCTCTGAACGGCTGATGGATCCGAATAAATAGACGGCTGTTGTGAGGCGTGTATGGTTATCGGTGGTTATCTGCTAGTGGTAAACGTTAACTCAATCTGTACTTATGCCTCGTCGACGAAAGAGAGCGAGATTTGAACAACTTACAGAGTTTGAACGAGGGAGAATCATCGGCCTTCGTGAAGCTGGATTGTCGTATCGTGCAGTAGCCTCTCGTGTGCAGCGTAACAGCAGCACAGTGATGCGCGTTTGGAAGCAGTGGACGGACGAGTGTCGGACAACTCGGAAATCCGGGAGTGGACCCCGAAATGTGACGTCAGCTCGCGATGATAGACACCTGGTCCGCATGGCGCGGACGGACCGTACAGCTTCCTCTAGACAATTGGCAGCACTGTGGTCAATAGCTACAGGTGTTTCATTGTGTGCTTCATCAATTCGTAGACGTCTGCTGCAGTGTGGACTGCGCGCACGGACTCCTTTATACAGGATCCCCCTAACGCACGACCATCGCCGCCTGCGGCTACAATGGGCCAATCAGCATAGAGACTGGCGTGCTGATTGGCAGCATGTCGTGTTTTCTGACGAATCCCGCTTTAATTTGTGGTACCATGATGGCCGCATTCGTGTCAGACGCTATGCCGGTGAACGCCACCTTCCGGAGTGCATTATCGAACGCCACAGTGGACGAACACCCGGAGTTATGGTCTGGGGCGCCATAGCATATCATAGACGATCTCAATTGCTACGAATTGTGGGCAATCTGAACAGCAACCGGTATATCCGTGAAGTTCTACAGCCCGAAGCTGTTCCCTTCCTTCAAAGCTTGCCAGGCGCTGTATTTCAACAGGACAATGCCCGCCCTCATACTGCTCGGATTGTTAAATCCTTCTTTGCAGCGCAGCAGGTACAGCTTCTTCCTTGGCCTGCGTGTTCCCCGGATATGTCGCCAATTGAACATGTGTGGGATGTCATTGGTCGGCGTCTTGCTCGTGATCCTCGTTCTGTTGCGTCTGCAGACGAACTTTGGGTACGCGTACAAACGATATGGAATGCTCTTCCTCAGTCAGACATTCAAACTTTGTTTGACTCCATGCCACGTCGTGTAGCAGCACTTATTGCGGCGCGTGGTGGCCACACAAAATACTGATTCTGATCTCTTGTTCTTGTTTGTTTGCTTTGAACATTTAATCATTTATTTGTACCACTACCACTCAACTGTGTATTAAATTGCATTCAATTATGACGATTCCTTCTTGGTGTTGCAATTTTCACAAACGTGAGTGTATATTAAGTCTTTTTTTCGTGTTTTGTTGTATGGTCTCTCTGTCAGACTGTAAACTAGCAATTTTGATTCAGTTATTATTTCATGAATATTGAATTAATTTCTCAGCATACTGTGCTACATTAATAATTTGTTATCCTAATTTTGAAATTTCTAAATTCTTTGTTGAAGAACCCCCATCTTTCCCCTTGAGTGTCTAAGAGAGGAAGATGCATAAGTTTTTCTCACTGGGGGGAGGGGAGTTACATGTTTAAAAAAACTTTTTTCTATTATGTTGCTTGGATGTGTGTTGCCAGTATGAAAGTATAAACTGTAATTTTCCCCCTTTTTCTCTACTTTCGCTGTATTGGTTTTACTAGAAACTGTTTTAAGTTCGCTTCGTCTCTGTTTTCATTATTTCATTATTAGCCGTTCCACAAGTACAGATGATTTTCAACTTATATATTTTAGGGAGATGTGTCTATTATCATATTCTATTCCTTTTTTTATTTATTTTTTAATTAATAAATTAAATTTAGGTCCTCTCTGTTTTAATCTGGTTAAATTCAGCCAAGCGTAAAGCTTCCAGTTTTAAAGATACAGCCGTTTTCTACCATTTCGAGGATGATAAAATATCCCAAATAGCACGATGACGTCGTAACGACTCAGCAATATTAGTACAATATAGTAAAAAAGGAATAGGACGCATATAGTACGGAACGAACAGAAAAAGGCTTTGTTGACAGCATGGCATTTGGACAAGAAAGTGTCTGACCGAGAGAAAGAACAACAAACCAAAAAATAATAGTAAGAATATGACCTCTCCTAACTACAATGGCTCCGTTGTACCGTCTGCCGATACTAAACACCAAATGATCTAATTTTTCTTGGGGTAAGAGGTTCCATTTTTCAAGGAGCATCTGTTTCAGTTATCTGTTATTCTTCAGAAGGGGAGAACGTGCGGTCAGACGTTTTCGTAATATATCCCACTCATGTTCAGTGGGATTTAAATCAGGGGAACACTCTAGCCAATCTATTCTGTGGATATACTCACTTTCCTGGAGCTTCTCAACAACATGAGACTTTTGTGGCCGTGCATTATCAAAGCATTATCATAAAAAGAAAGTCGGAACAAATGTCACCCCGGAAAAGACGTACTTTGTGAGGGGGAGAACTTCATTACAGTAACTAATTCCGGTAAGTGAATCTCTGAGAAAATTGTGGAACAACAGCTTTCCGTTCATCATAATGCCTTCCCATACAAGTACACCAAGGCCTCCACAGCTGACTCGTCCCTGAAGTTAGTGAGATGAAAGCGTATCCTTACACTTCTCCATCTCAACTGGCGCCGAGAATTGTTTCTCAGACTTAAATTATATCTCTAAAGAGGACGTGACATCATTGCTGAGATGTCTCTACACCACAGCAAACGGTGCTGCCGATATGCTGCTGTCAATGGTATGCAACGTTCAGCCCGGCGGGCGAATATACGCGACTTTTATGAAGTCATCTGGCCATAGTAACTTGGACCATTTATGGTTTATGGCATTGAGAACTGTTGAGCAATGTCGCTCGCTGGTTTCAAACTGTTTTTTCTTGCAGGGAGACATATCCATAATCTGTCACCGTTGTTTTTGTTGGCCGACCACCACCAACTTGTCGTTTGGAATCTTTTCCAAGTTCTTGAAACAAACCTTTTTCAATTTTAAACTATTAGGCGACAGATGTCAAACTACATTATCATCGTCCTCAAGCTTGCCAATCTTTCTCACATGAAAAGGCATGATGATGTTTTCTTATAGCCGTACTGCTCGTACAATCTCACTTTTAGATGCAGAAATTCTGGAAATTCCCTTTCTTTCTTCTTTCTAAGTTGCCTTGCGAGCTCTAGGTTCTCGCGTTTCGCCCGCCCTGACGTAACCTCTGTTGTTATTGTACTCATATTTGCACATGCATCACCTTTGGTTTTGCATTGTACGGACCACAAAACTCTTTTTAAAAATTTCCATTGTTTGTGCATAGAAAAATAAATTTGTTGCTTAAGTTTCTCGCACTACTATATATGTATATATGTGTGTGTGTGTAATAAAATTAAATTTTAGAGAAGTGCTGACGTAGGAACACTGAGATGTTGAAACTTAGCAATTTTGTTTGGCGTAATCCATGCTGAAGAATAAACTTGGTAGACGAGTAAGATTAAATTCCATTTTTATTTCCATTCGGCATTTGTGGAAAAAATTCCCCCGGCACTCTAATCGTCTTATTTCCAGTGCCTATTTGATACTTTTGCAATTGAATTTACGTTCATGCAGTGCACAGAGAAAAACTGAAGTGCGTATTTATCCAATATGGCAGGCTGTTAAGAGAAAGGTTTTGGTTTAAGCTCTCAAAGTTTAAGTTCCCAATTACAACGTCATTAACCTTACTCAAGCTTCGTGGCATAGATTAATCTAGAAATGACGCAGTCCAGAAATGTTATTATTATTTTTAGAATGAAGACGGGAGTTATAGGGCTTATTAATTTATTTCTTGAAAGACAGATATTATTACATTTACATGTTCGGCTCAACTTTTCCCCAATAGATGGCATTAGTCGTCCACAAATAAAATGTTTGTGTTTATGCTAAAGAGACGGACGAACTGGTGCCATGGGGGGGGGGAAGGAGAGCGCTTGATGAATCGGAATTGTTAAGACGGACTTTTTTCCTCTTGTGTAAAATTATGAATAATGAAAGGCGATTTTCGCCAACTGTGATGAGTAGTAAATCTGTTCAATAAAGAGGGGTAAGTAATCCCCTTCATATTTTATTTCATTGCTTATTCATTTTTAAGTAACTGAACATTTTGAGAATATATATATGTATGAAATGGAAGTAACTTTTGTTTTCGAACCTGAGGACACAGCTCCACAACGGGTAGTTGGGAGTTATTAGTGTCTAGTCATAACAAGTGGCGAGCCAGCCAGGATATTGTAGTTTTTATTTAGACATTTGCGATATTCATTTTGTTATTATATGAGAAGAATTTAGTATAGGAAATGGATAAGATATGTAAAAAACGTGGTCTGTTGAGAACTTCGTTTACAAAAACTGTTACGATTCTAAATGAAGAAATTGAAAAGGATAAAGCAGACCACGGGATTTTAAATGATAAATTCGCGAAACTAGAAAATTTAAATAGCGAATTAAACGAGTGTAACGAAGAAATTTTAAACATTCTATTAGAAGATGAGACAGTGACAGAGAGTGTATTAAATACCGAATCCGAAAAAGCGGAAGAATATTCTGATATATTTATTACTATCAGAAGATTAGTAAATCAGAAGTTAGGTATTAATGATTCGTTAGGTCAAGTTAAATCAGAATCATCCAGCGGAGATGATAAGAAAAAGAAAATGAAACTTCCGAAAATTGTCTTAAGGAAATTCGATGGTGAACTCTTGAATTATTTGCCTTTTTGGGCACAATTTAAAGAAATCCATGAAAACGAAGACTTAAATGATTGTGAAAAATTTCATTATTTATCACAATCTATGTTGCCGGGTAGTCGAGCTAAAGAGTTTATTGATAGTTATCCGATTACTAGCGAAAATTATGAAAAGGCAATTTCTGCATTAAGAAAAAGATTTGGCAATGTGGAACTGTTGACGGAAGTTTACGTAAGGGAATTATTGAAATTAGTAATACAGAATGTAGGAAATCAAAAGGAAAAGTTACCGCTTAGCAAATTGGTCGATAAGTTGGAAGCGCATTTAAGAGCATTGGAAACCATGGGCGTTAATCCCGATAATAACGCTCAGTGGCTTTTTCCACTTATCGAATCGTGCTTGTCTGAAGATCTTTTGAAGGCATGGCACAGGAGTTCAAGTAGGTCAGAAGACCCGGGAGTGGAAACATCTGACGAAGCATTCCACGCATCGAGCCAGACTATGCGTCTCGCGCAGCTGATGAAATTTTTACACAAGGAAGTAGAAAATGATGAGCGCGTGTTATTAGCTCGCAAAAGTTTTCGTAGCTTAAATTCTGCAGATTCAGCAAGGGATAAAATTAAGAAAAATGAGAAACGCGTTCCAACGACAGCGGGTTTTTTTGTGGGAAAAGAGGTTAAATGCGTCTTCTGCGACAAAATTCATGAAAGTAAAGATTGTCTAAAAGTACGTTCTTTACCTTTAAAAGAAAAAATTGCTATAGTTAAAGAAAAAAGGTGTTGTCTAAAGTGTCTCCGCCCTGGTCATATTGCGAAATTTTGTAACAGTAAAATATGTTGTCATGTTTGTTCTAAAGATCACTTAGTGATGCTTTGTCCTCAGTTAGCACATCACAAGGATAGGGAAAAGGGAAGTGAGAAAACGGGTGATTCCCCCGAGGTGTTGCAGAGTACAATAACAAATGAGTGTTCCCCAGATATAGCTCTTATGACATTAGAAGTAAATATTATAGGTGATGAAACAAAGAGGGTACGAGTGTTGTTAGATACCGGCTCTCAAAAAAGTTATATCCTGAGTTCTACTGCCAAGGAGTTAAATTTGAAACCTGTTTCCACTGAAAGTTTAGCACATACTTTATTCGGAGGAGCCTACATTGAGGCAAAGCCTCATCAGAAATTCCATATTCGACTTTGTAGTCCAAATTCAAAAGAGATTCTTGAACTAGAATTTCTGGATCAAGAAATTATTTGTGGTAATGTTCCTCGTGTTCCCAAAAACTTACTGCTGACTGAACTTAAACAGAATAAAATTTGGTTATCCGATCTAGGGGCAGGTCCCACAAAAATCGAGTTATTAATAGGAAGTGATGTATATGGTCGACTTTTGACAGGAAGAATCAAGCAGTTGCAGGGAGGCCTTACGGCAGTAGAAACTAAATTAGGTTGGACAGTTTGTGGTCCGGTTGAGAATTCCGCCCAAACCACTTTACCCGTGTACACACAAACCTTTAAAAGCAACTTAGTTATTGGGGAAATGAAAGTACAAGAGCTTTGGAAGTTGGAGACCATTGGAATTATGGATCCAGTGGAGACATTATCCAAGAAAAAAGAGGAAGAATTAGCTTATGAAATCTTCCTGGAAGAAGTAAAACAAAACGTTGATGGTCGTTACAGAGTGAGTCTTCCATGGGTTCATAATAATAGACCAGATATTCCTTCTAATCGACATATTGCGGAAAGGAGACTGCTGAGTACTACCAAGAAACTAAAGACTTTGAATAAATTGGATGATTACGATAAGGTTTTTTCAGAATGGTTAGAAGAAGGTGTGATAGAAGAAGTACCAAGAGAGAGAACAGACATAAAAGGGCACTTCCTTCCCCATCACCCTGTAATCAAAGTAAATAGTCTAACTACAAAAATTAGGCCGGTTTTCGACGCATCTTGTAAAATAGGTCGAAACCCGTCTCTCAACGACTGTCTTTTAAAGGGTCCGAATCTCATCGAACAAATACCAGCTATCCTGCTGAGGTTTAGGGAAAAAGCTATAGGAGTTGTTTCGGACATAAAACGGGCTTTTCTACAAATAGAGGTTAAACCGGAAGACCGAGATTA
This sequence comes from Stegodyphus mimosarum, assembly GCA_000611955.2. Taxonomy (NCBI): domain Eukaryota; kingdom Metazoa; phylum Arthropoda; class Arachnida; order Araneae; family Eresidae; genus Stegodyphus; species Stegodyphus mimosarum. Next base: position 121,022 of record KK117205.1, read on the forward strand.
TCTAAGGTTTTTGTGGTGGAGAAATGAAAATCATATTCAAGAGTTTCAACACAATAGAGTAGTATTTGGGGCTACCTGTAGTCCGTTTTTGTTGGGAGCCGTTATTCGTTACCATTTGTCTACCGTTTCGGAAGAATGGAAAAATTTTGCAGAAAAACTCTCTCAATCCTTTTATGTAGATAACTGTATTTCATCTGTAGAGAATGAAGCTGAGTTGAAGGACTTCATTGATAACGCTACCGAAATTATGATCAAAGCCAAAATGGATTTAAGGATGTGGGAATTTGGACCATACAGCGAAATCAGCTCTGAATTTTCGTTGACGTTTTCTGATACGGAAATTAATTGTTCAGTTCCTGTATTAGGTCTAATGTGGGACAAAGAAGATGACAGCTTAAGAATTAGTTCCAAAATAGAAATGAAAAGTTCTAAACCCTCAAAAAGAGAAATCTTATCAGTGACGCAGGGTATATTTGATCCTATTGGATTCCTTGTCCCTGCATTACTACCAGCTAAAATATTGATCCAGGAGGCTTGGATGCTGAAATCAGAATGGGATGCTCCTCTCCCAGACCATATCAGTCATAGTTTTTTGAAGTGGTACGACGATATTGAATTGCTACAGAATATAAAATTACCAAGAAGGGTAGGATTTGGAGCTCGAAATAGTTGGACACTGCATACATTTTGCGATGCGAGTAAGCACGCATACGCGACGGTGATTTATTTGAGATGCGAAGATGGAACGAAAGTTTCAGTGCAATTGCTCGGGGCTAAAAGCCGATTGTCACCGTTAAAGAAAATAACTATACCAAGGCTTGAACTTTTAGGTTGTGTTGTGGGAGCACGACTTTCTATAATGATTTTAGAAGCACTTGCTCTTTCTGATATCCCGGTATATTACTGGACAGACTCTACTACAGCACTAGCGTGGATACGAAGAAACGACGAATGGGGAACCTTCGTCGGAAACAGGGTTAGGGAAATCTGTAAATTAACAGATCCACATCAATGGCATTATATTCCAGGCGAGTTAAATGCTGCGGACCTCCCATCACGAGGATGTAGTCCGCGTCAACTGTTAGAATCGAGATGGTGGGAGGGACCAGAATGGTTGCATAAAGAGGAGGTATACTGGCCTGCATTAACGGGTCAGACAGATGAAGAAGCAGTAAGAGAAGAACGAAAGAAATGTGTCAGTTTGACCAGTCTCATTGTAACTTCAGAAACAAATAACTGGTACTGTAAGTTTTCTCAGTTTTCAAAGATTGTTCGAATTTTGGGCTGGATGATAAGATTTGTGAACAATGCTCGCAAACGGACAGTTTCGAGGAAAAATATCCTTTCAGTCATGGAAATTGAAAAGGCAGAAAAACATCTTTGGAAAGTTGTTCAACTTAATAGCTTTGGACAAATTGAAAATAGCTGTAAAGGTCTAGTGATCCTTAAGGACGACGAAGGGTTAATAAGAGTTAAAACAAAAATTATTGAAAGAGGGGAAGAATTTGATTTTCGCTACCCTATTCTGCTCCCCTCCAAAAGCCATTTAGTCACATGTTTAATAACAGAACTTCATAGAAAAAATTGCCATGCTGGAATGAACATTCTGGCAGCAAAATTAAGAGAGAAATATTTTGTAATCTCAGCTAGAAGAGCCATTAGAAGTGTTATAACAAAATGTATTATTTGTAAGAGATTTAATTCGAAAGCATACACGACTCCCCCAATCCATCTACCTTTGGACCGTGTTCGTGATGCAGCCACTTTTGAGGTCGTTGGTATCGATCTCTGTGGACCTCTGTTCTTAAAGAACAGATCTAAAGTATGGATCGACTTGTTTACTTGCGCTGTCTACAGGGTAGTGCATCTAGAACTAGTCGTATCTCTAAGCACAAGTACTTTTTTACAAGCGTTAAGACGATTTATTGCAAGACGAGGACGACCGTCTACCATCTACACAGACAACGGCACCAATTTCGCAGGAGCGAACAGTGCGTTGAAAAGTTTAAATTGGCATACAATACAACTTTCTACTACAGATGTGAAACCTCTGATTTGGAAGTTCATTCCCCCAGCCGCTGCTTGGTGGGGCGGTTGGTGGGAGCGACTTATTCGATCTGTCAAATCACTTCTGTTACGAGTATTAGGAAACTCTTCTGTGAAATACGAAGAATTATCGACCATTTTATGCGATGTGGAGGCACAAATCAACAGTAGGCCTCTTACATATATTTCGGATAGTTCATGTGATCTCGTGCCACTTACCCCGTCCATGTTTTTACAGGACATTTCAGATATAGGAATACCTGATCTTGACACAATTGATCGAGAAAAACTTCAATTACGATTCAAACATTGTCAAAAGTTGCGTGATGAATTACGAACTCGTTTCCGGAAAGAATACCTGGGCCAGCTAGTTCAGAGGGCCGGTGAGAAGAGTCGATCTCTAAAAATCGGTGACGTAGTACTGGTTGGCCAAGATAATGTTAAACGGCAGCATTGGCCTTTGGCCAGAGTGGAAAAGATTTTCCCCAGCAGAGATGGTTGCCCTCGGGTAGCCCAAGTAAAAACGAAAATCGGAATTTTGGTGCGTCCTATAAGGAAACTGTACCCATTAGAGATTTCAGAAGAAGATCCGATTGTGCAGGCCATTCCTGAAAGACTTTCTAGATTTGGCCGACGAATAAAGACTGTGCAAAGACTAAATTTATCCAAAGACTAAAACACTGAACTCTAGACTTTTTAAACATTTTCTTCATTTTTTTTCATATATTGTTGTTGCTACTGGAAAAGGTTTTATGTACACTTATTAATTTTCTTTAAATTTTGTATCTTTTCATATAGATAGTAGGGGATTGCTAATTTTCCAGGTTCCATGTTGTAAGTAATTGTATAATGCAATGGTAAGCTGAGTTTTTGATATCTCACTTTGTAATTGATTTGTTACCATTAAATCAATGGTGGGAGGATATTACATTTACATGTTCGGCTCAACTTTTCCCCAATAGATGGCATTAGTCGTCCACAAATAAAATGTTTATGTTTATGCTAAAGAGACGGACGAACTGGTGCCATGGGGGGGAAGGAGAGCGCTTGATGAATCGGAATTGTTAAGACGGACTTTTTTACTCTTGTCTAAAATTATGAATAATGAAAGGCGATTTTCGCCAACTGTGATGAGTGGTAAATCTGTTCAATAAAGAAGGAAAGAGGGGTAAGTAATCCCCTTCATATTTTTTATTTCATTGCTTATTCAATTTTAAGTAACTGAACATTTTGAGAATATATATATGTATGAAATGGAAGTAACTTTTGTTTTCGAACCTGAGGACACAGCTCCACAACGGGTAGTTGGGAGTTATTAGTGTCTAGTCATAACAGATATGTTATATTGTATATATATATACATACTGCATGTGCTCGCGTGCAAAAATAGGAGAAAATGCACATTAACGCAAATTTCTGAAAACATAATGGTCAGATTTTAATAAAATTTGGTGGGAATATATATTTATAACAGAGAAAGAGGTATGCGAATCGAAAATCCCTTTATATTTTATGTACATTTGATTATCAACAAAGCTCACAGTGCAGAGATGTCCAAAATCCACGTGTAATATCAGATTGAAATGAGTCTAGTATTGGGTATGCTCTTCCTTCACAACCAGTCAGATCGCGCAGGCTGATGGCAATCTGATCAGGAGACAGTTGAGGAGCCCCTGTGGCAGTCGAACATTTCTGCAGCAAGGCAGTTTACAACGCCAGGATGGTCCTCGAGGGAAGGGGATGACGAGATGAATATGACCTTCAAGAGCGTCCCATACATGCTGTATAGAGTTAAAATCCGACGATATGGCTGGTCAATCGATGCGTCGAGTATCTTTACATTCCAGGTAATCGTCGACTAACTGAGCGTTATGTGCACCAGCATTGTCGTCCATAAACATGAACTCAGGACCAACCACGCCCGTCAAAAGTCAAACATAGATCTCTAAGATCTCCTCTCTCTACCTCATAACAGTCAGGGACCCTTTGTAAAACACATGCAGGAGTGTGCAGCCGTCCATCATAATATCTGCCCAAACAATCACACCTTCCCCACAAAAACGATCATTTTCCCTGATAAGGGAGCAATATTATCATGTTTTAGGCTTTCTCCAGATACAGGTACGCCGAGATTCAGTGTCCAGGCTGAATCTCGACTCATCTGTAAAGAGTACGGTTCTTAACTCAAGTTTGGTCCTAGACGCATGTTGTCTGCACCATGCTAAGGGCGCTGTCTTATGTGCTGCAGCGAGAGAAATCCAAACAACTGTTCTTTTGGCATACAACCCTACCTCACGAAGCCGTCGAGTAACTGTAGACCGTGAAAATCGGGCTACAGTGGAAGCATACAGCTCACGTGAGAGCTGTGAAGCTGTAGCAGTCCCGTGTCGTCACGCTAAAAATGTCAAATAACAATCTCTTGCGCTTGTGATTGGACTGCCTTCAATCTAACGACAATTTTAAATCTCATTCCGCCATCCGTACGCTCATGGCTGCTTATTTTACCTGACACCTTATAAAATTTACCGAACTCTTGCGAGAAGCGTGGCGAATGTCATGAAGGAGTAGGAGCGCAAAACAACACAGAAAACTCCTCATGCGCTTGCATTTCCTTAGCAATCAGAGCTCAGCTCACACGAACGTGTACGCTTACGTATTCCATTCTGACTATTTTCAAAATTGTTCTCATCATAATTAGCAGCTTTAATTCAACACCTTCTGTAAATATAGACATAATTTCCAAATTCTATCAACTCTTCACGCGAATGTACACACACACACACACACACATATATATATATATTATCAACAACAAAATACAGCCGTTAAATTGCAAAATCAGATTTAATATTTAAGTTTTATTCATTTAAATCTAAATTTAAACGCTTTTATTATTGTTACATTCAATTACAAGGAAACCAGTTCAGCAAAGCGCAGCAAAAATACTCAAAAATGAGATTACAATAATAATTTTTTTAGAATTCTCAGCCCTAATTTATCCTGCTCTCCGAACGTCCGCACACTATATTGCAATAAATAATGAGTAGTGATTCCATCCATTATTATATCTAGTCCACAAATATTACAATTGGGTACGGAAATTACACCACGAAAAAGATGTTTGGTAAAACAATCGAATCTCGTTAGAACTCGAGGAACTGCTACAGCCCTCTGACGAAAACATTTTTCTCCTTTAGGACTTTTATAGTTCTTCAAATACGCTTTCTTCGACCATTATGATATTATGATTCAGGTCAATTACGATTCACAAAAAACATTTTATTTGTATGAGACATGTTTGCATTTAATCAAGTATATGTCCTCGTCTTAATGTTTGCAAACCTTTTAATGCCTTTTTCTTTTCATGAACTATACAATGTCCTGATATTTAGTAAAAAACAATTTATCTCCGTTTTTAATTACAGTTTTTGTGTAGGCAACTGCCATATAGGAAAAAGATTCATAAATTTCCGTGAGAGAGTTATGTTAGTTAATCCAATAATACATCAGCCTCAGCGTCAGATAGGGTGAATACTCTAGACTCCCGTAATCCATTAGACAACCGAGCATCGCCTACGACAATGGCAAAAGGCAGAAATTTAGAACGACGACATGAGCTGAAAATTTATACAACAAATAATGTTTGTTTTATTTTCATAATAACAATAGAGGAACGTTATGCTTATCAGATATTAGCTGCAACAAATTCTTGTTTATTTACATTTTCTTCTTTTTCACTCTTGGAACAATGGAAAAAAGAAGCATTCAGCATAAAAAGTTAGATGATATTATTTCGCTATCACGTTTTCTGTCTTCAAACCATGAGCAATTTCATAACTGAAAACGAGAGAAAAGAATTTGACCAACTGAGTTCCATTTCGCATGATTGAATAAGTAAATTTTTATAAATTGCATGTTCTTTTTAAAATAAATATCTGTTCTCTAATGAAAATATACCATATGATGCTGTACGTCTTACAGCTGTAAATACTTTATGTTGACTCTTGATTTAAGATATCATGTATTCGTGCTCCTAGATTCGCGGATTAAATATCAGCAGTTTAAATTACTCGCAGATCATGAAGGCAAATATATCGTTAACCCTTTCAAGTCGGAATATGCAAGTAGAGTGAAAACAAAGCATTAATGTAGTCGATGTATAGAGAAGCTTAAATATACTTAGTGGATTCCAGATTTCAGACTCATATAACTAAATTCAGGATACGGAAAAACTCGTGAGGAGTGTGCTTAGAGTCTGAGCCTACATCCCAGTTTGGTAACCATATTTTGGTAGAGATGCGCAATTATTGGCGATCAGCTGTCTAGAATATAATAGTGTATTGTGGGCATCGCAAAACATACGCGGGTTATCTGTTTAAGGGGGAGGGATGCCTGTCTGAAAACTTTTCTAAGGGAAGCTAGTTTCCATTCATGTTCCACATACGGCAAAGCATGAATAACGCCCATGCTGCCAGTTCGTTTCCCTGGTTTTAAGCCCGATTCAAACTGCCGAAATCCAGCGCTTGTTAACTGTCCAAAAAAAAAAAAGAATTCCTTTAGCTCTGTTTTTCTACCCACTCTAATCAGCTTAAGTTTGCCTCTACGCTAATTTTAACATTCTCCTCATTCTTAATAACATCATCTTATTGTAACTCTCCTGCTTTTGCAGGTTCCCTCCCCACAATAGGAATTTTAAAATCTAACAGCAGTGATATTCCTGTAGTCTGTTACATTAAAATAGGCATTTCAAATCCGCTGTCAGAGGCAACTCCTCTTTGCGACCATAACTCGTAACGCACTTTAATTTCTCCACGTCGTTTGAGACTTTAAGTTAGTTTCTTTCGCCTGCTTTTCATAGAGAGAAAAGAGGCTAAACGAAATTGAATGGAATTAAAAAATTAGGCCACTCTACATTTTTCTCAACTGTTGTTCCTGTGGTTACGAGTCAAATCGGGCAGCCGAAAACAACATTGAAGTTCCCATTTTAAAATAAAAGCCTACAGTATCTGGAAAGCAAAAGGTGTATGCACATATACTTACATACATATGAATAAAAAATACAAAGTAAAAAACAGTTCGAAGCCTAATCCACTTGCGTTCTGACAGCAGCAACAAGTGATGGTAATAATGCAAAATAAAATAAAATTAAAGACACGTTTAAAATTCCTCTCATATATACCAATTATACCAAAACCAAAAATGAAAATGAAATTTTCATCATTCACTAGTCGCCTGGAAAACAGTAAATAAATAAAACACCCAGTTTCTGAACCGATAAAGCCAGAAATTAAAATTTAATATTTAAAATAGTTTAACTCCTACAGGCTGAAGTAAGCAATGCCAAAAATGCAAAATCATAGCGCCAAAAACATAGACAAATTGAAAAATGTTGCGAAAAATAACAGACACATTTTTAAAAAATACTTTGAGTAGATCGAGTCCGAAAATAAAATCTGCAAAAGTAATAATGCAGAACTTTAACAAACAAAACCATACGCAAACTTTTTAATCCAAATTTTGAAATTGCAAAACTATATGCAATTTTGAAAACATACAGGCCCGATTAAAATAATTATATCATAAATCATAAGAAAATAAAAAAGCTTAAACCTCTAAAAAATGTTTTTAATATGAGTGGACAGAGTACAGAAGCATATAGAAAACAAGTAATACAATGCGCACAAAAGTAAAAGATATAAACGAAAATTTGATCTAAGGAATACCAAATAAATATAGAGGAGGAAGTTCTTAAAATCTGTAACGCAACAGTAACGAAAGTTTTGAAACGGAAAAATATATATGCGCCTGTATGGTAGCAAAGCCTAAAACATGTTAAGTTGTAAGGTTTTAGTTAAACTAACCAAGTTTATTTTAATTTAAATCTTTTCTATCTCCTCTCTGCTTCAACTTCCTGTCAGAAGAAGCGCGCGTTTTTAGCTTATGCTAATTTTTGAAGTTCAGCCAAGCACTATTTAAGCCAGAGGTAGAAACCTCTCGGTGTGTGAGAGCTTTGCCTCAGATCACGGTCACGCTGCTCAACGTTCGCCTGACCAGCTAGCAGTTTAAATTTATAAGCCATAGTGCTTACTACGTGATTGCTTTGTAAAACAAATTAAAGTGCGGTAGTATTTAGTATACCTTGCTACGCACCCTTTTCGGTAGAGGCCAACTTCCGCGAATTGCTCTGCGAAGCAAAGTTTAATTTAAGTTCTATTTTAATTTATTTAAATTTATTTGATTGTTAAGTTGACCAAAGTGCGGTCTTTTACGTTCTGTATCTCTTCCGAGTTGGGAAGTTTTGTATTTAATAGTGATTGAATAAAAGAGGATTTCAAATCCCTTCACGTGCAGTTATTCTCCAGCCCAGCAGTTACACCAGAACATAGCGTACCTTCCGCTCCCTGTTCCAGTTCAGGACTTAGAACGTAAGGATAAGAACCCCTTACAGAATTTACAATGTTTCCTAAAATGATGCACAGAACACAAAGTCCTGATAAAGTAATGAATTTAAATAAATTGCGAATTTAAAAGTGATTAAACTCAATAATTAGATAAAACTTCTATACTAATGCATCTGCTTCTACTATTTAAAAAATGTAGATGTAAAATGAATAATTTGAAAAAAGGAAAAAAACATATGCATTCCTAGATTATGAATCCTAAAAACACCACCAATTTAAGTTCAAATGAATAATAAGTTCAAATGAATAATGAATACCAGAATAACAATTTTTTTAATTTTAATAGAAAACTGTGAAGAAAAAATAAATTTAAAAATTAAATTATGATGTAGTAAGGGCTCTTTCAGTAAACTGTAAGCAAACTTAGAGAATGCTAAGAAAAAATGTTTTAAATGATAGGCAACAGGCAACCTAAAAAAAGAGAATAAAAGCAGAAAACGGAAGAAGTTGTCAAATGTTACACAGTATAGACCTCACTCAAGCAGGATTTCTTGAGACCTGGAAGCTGAAATAGGCCGATTTTATTAATAAAGAGATAGAAAAATATCGCGCAGTCCAATCTAAATTAATCTAAATTAAAATCAATGTTAGAATTTTGACAAGAACGCATTATGCAACTGTGTTAAGAACATCCAAAGTATACCTCCATAATGGTTCAGGCTTAGTTTATCATGAAAACAGCAATTTGTGGCGAAAATAATTTTAGATCGACAACTCTGCTTTTTTATTTATTAAAAAATATTTAAATTTCTAAATATTTAAATATTACGCAAGGCTTACAGATGTAAGTAAAAAAACAAGCAAATACAACAACACAACGCAAAATAAAGTAAATTTACAAATTCACGGATGACACTTGAGAAATAAATATGCAGAAAAAAGATATTGCCATTTTATCCTGAACAAATACATGGAAAGGGAGAGCAAATGTAATGTTCACAGAGTTTAACTTAGAAATGAGTTCTTTTCATCCTTCTGTAAGCTTGGAACATTAGAACAACAAATGTTCGACATTGAGAACTCTATTTTAGCTATCTTTTTTTTTTGGGGGGGGGAGATGACATGATAAGGAATTTTATCTTTTAGCATTTTAATTAATAAACTCAGTTCTTTTGCAAAATCATTGCTCTTTTTTCTTAAAAAATTAAAATTAAAAAATATTTTTATTCTTTCTGTTTGATTAATAATAGAGTTAGTAATAATTTTTCTGGAGATATTAGAGTTCTAATTAATTAGTGTCATTATTTTGACTCTGCAAAGTCTCCTTTTATTAAATAGAGTAATAATGTTGAGATCGTAAATTTGTATGTCAAAATAATCTTGTAACGTTCTACTGTCCTGCTGTTGTGTAGAACTTTGAGAGATAGTAATTGCAATGAGGAAAAGTTAAAACTGCCCTTTACTAAACTCTTTAACTTATTTACAATGCATCAACTTGACGCTAACATACTACGCCTCAACTTGAGCGGTAACTGAAACAGTATAATCAAACTGAATAAGAGATATTCACAAGTAGAAGAATTAAACTACAGGGCTCATATAATCCTGTAGCCTACAGCACGCAAATGAGTCTAGTGGCAGCAAGATAATAGCGCTTAAGCCACGTCAAAACCAGCAGTAACTGCTAAACAGAAGTTTGCGTATAAGCACGCATGGCAATATCCCGGTCTCTCTCTTTCTCTACTGGAACGTCGATATTTAACTTATTCTTCCACTAGTAGAATTTGCATTTCTTGCGCGCGCTACTAAATTTAAATATTCTGGCACTGACAATTAGGGGAATGAAGGCTTATAGGAAAGTAACTTAAAATTAAAATTAGCTGGTTATTTAAAATAAACATAAATCCCTACAATCTGCTTTGTTAATTTTACTAAGCTTAAGACATTTAAGACAGATATCTTCTTTCCCAGTTTTGTTGTAAATGTTAATGGTAATGATGTCCTCAATGTACCTGTAGGTAAATTAATACTATTCCTGTAAGTATATATTACTTGTAGGTAAAATATTCTGTTTCATGCAGTCTTCGTTATTAACCGCAGGACAGAATTCTCCATATGTAACCATATAAAGTGCTTCGTTGCAATTCAAAAAGTTCTAAAATTACAGCCGTTTTGGGCGATTAACTATTAATATTGATATAACAAATTCCTTATTCCAGCAACTGCGTATTTGATAATTAGGTATTAGCTAGGTTATAGACAAAGTCATCAGTCGCTAGTACTGTCTCAACGAAGAATGTAGTACAAGTTGCACAACAGGTGATAGACCAAAATTTTATCTCAAAGAGGAGCACACATAATAAAAATACCAAGCATTGAAACTTTAAAACTGATATTAAACAATGAATTTCAATAATTGCTATGACTATTTTTAAATTTCCTTTTAACTCGCTAAGCTGCTATCCGGAAGCTAAAAATAAACGAAGCAGTTGTTTTTATAACGATGCCTAAAATTGCATTAAAAAGGAACACACACTAAAATTACACTTATTTATAAAGTTATAAAAAAAGCAATTTTAGTGTACAAAATGTAACTAAAGTAACAGAGGATGGGAACTGTGAACGCATATAGAATCACGTCCTTAAATCTCTCGAATGCCATCTTTGATGGTTCGTATATGACGTTGAGGAAAACATATGAGAACTGATATAAATTCTTACGATATGAAATTTCTTAATAGTGATTCATAAACCGCAGCAAGGCAGTCGATAACTGCCTGATTCAAGAAATCCTATTCCATTCTAAGACGCTGCTTAACTAATTAAGCAGTACAGAAGAGCCAAAAAAGCTACAACCTGTTTTCTTTCGCAATCTGAAGCGCCTAAAATAAGTTCAGGTCAGAAGATTTAAATAGGCAGATATTCCTCAAAAGATCTTTGTTCTGAAGGAAGACTTCGATTGCTTGAAATTCATATTCCGAGTGCTGTTAGTGATTAAAAGAATGAGATACAGCTGCTATATTAAAATACCTCCCATTATTTCTGTATGGTAACATTATCCAGACTATTGCTTATAGATTTCTTCGCCTGATGTGTTGCCTTATAACTTCATATCACGTTAAACTTAATAACTTAAATTGAGCCATTTGTTAATTTGTGCTCGAATAAAAGAGTCTTATACACTCTTCTTCCGATTTCTATTTTTGTGTCACAAGGCTCGAAGATAGTTGTTTAATAGCCCCTAAGTCTAATTTATATGTTCTCAAAGAGACACAGGCTTTACAATATTTTTATCAACAGCTTGTCAACTCCAGACATAAGTCGTGTACTCATTCTTTGCATTTTAGGCACACTGAATCAAATTCGCTTCGTGGCCTTCCTTACAAATATTATAGACAGACGAGCACGAACAATATGGTATGCGAAACAATATGGTTGACTAGAGGGTAAACCATTTTGCCCGAAGGCGCAGTTGGCGTGATATAACGCCTAATATTTAAAAGGTGTGACTTAAGCGGTGGTATGACTTGCACAACCTTATCTTATGCAATTCAGTCGGCATATTCTTCATCACTTAGCTTTCATAAATGCAAATTTTACTTCATATAAACGCTAATGTGGTTAATCCGCATACATAATATATCAACGTATTTTTTTGAACACTTGGGGTAATATGCCGAAAATTGCTGCTTGTAATTTTTGGAGGATGACTAGCAAATCTTTGTTACCCGTTGTATAATTTAATGGCTTTATTAATGAATCAATTACTCTGCTCATAGAAGCATTGCCATGCACACTCAAAGTTTTAAGCATTGGATCAAGGAAAATGAGATGCACGGCTTAAATAGTGGTTTCTCATAATTTATAACCTCATTATATTTCTCCATTTAAAGGAATTATTCTTAATGATTGAAATGAATTTTGAATACTCAGTTAACTTTCTGTTTGAATCTTAGATAAAGTTCTTTTAAATAAAATTCTTGAAAAACAAATTTTAGCTTCCAATTTGTACCTTTTTTTCAATAACAGGTCATAATATGAGATAATGTTAATTGCGATATAATTCAAAACTACTGCAATCATAGCAAACCAAGTACTGTCAAAAATGAGAAAATAAAGGATTAGAGAATAATCCAAAAAACTTTTAAAAGAACAATATACGGCTTAAAAGGTTTTCAATGATTTGATAATTTAAAAAACTTTATATTTTTCTTCATTTAAAAGAGTTATTCTTACGATTCAAATGTATTTTAAGGTGCTTAGCTGAATTTCTGCTTGAATCTTAGACAAAGTTCTTTAAATAAAATTCCTGTAAAAAGCAAGTTTTAGCTTCCAATTTCAACCTTTTTTCCTCCTATAATGGGTCATAATGTGAGAAAGTTTTAATGAAGATAATATTCAAAACTGCTGCAATTATAATAACTCAAATTCTGTTAAAAATGAAAAGATTAAAGCGCTATAGAATAATCCTAAAAAAATTTTTAATGAACAAAGACTTTTTTACATAAAATTCTAAGAGAAATTATTAAAATTATCATTCTTTTCCCCAAAATCTGCTTCTGCTACAATGCAGTCATAGTAATATATCTTTTATTTGAATAAAAAAAGGCTTCTGATTAAGACTTTTAAACGTAGAAATGAAGTTTTTATTTCCTTTGTACTTTTATGAGGCTCCTTTTTTAACATGAATACTTTCGTTTTTAAAAAAAGCCACAAAAAGTATAATTGACTCTGGTATTTCCAAAATTTAATTTTGAAAAATTTATCTTAAGGAAGAAATTAAAATGAAACTAATAATGATGTTTTATATAATTAGCCAAAACTTGTAAGGTATTTTCTCCCTCCTTACCACGTGCCTTCTGATGTAAATTGGAAACACATCTGACTAACCATCGGGAGGTCTGGATTTCGGCGAATCACAGCGAAGACATTGTATATCTGCTTTGAAAAACTTAATCACTCTAAGAACTTCTCATTCTCATTTGTATTAAAACATTTTTCGTTATTATATCTACTGGATTAATACTTTTAAGCAAACTATACAGTGGTCATAAAAAAAACTTCTCTAACAGTGAAACTCTAGCGGCCTATCCGCTCAACCAATTGAAATTTCAGATGTTAATAATGGAAGATATACGACCAAAATGTGATTATTTAAAACAATCGAGCTGTAACGGTTACAGTAAAAATGCTTCAAAATTTTCGAATGGCAACACCAACTTTTTCCCTGCGCAAACTGATAAGCGCATTGAAAAACCATTGACATTGCAATGATGCACGTATGACGAAAATTGCCGGTATAAAGCATTTGCAAAGAACAGCATTCTAAAGGATCTGTTACAACACAGAGAGGCAGGTGTATTGACGCACTTTGTATTATTCACAGGTATTGATTAGTAGAAGCGCTAATAACAGAACACCATGCGCAAAGCATTGCTTATGGAAATGCTTTAATAAGAAAGTGGGAAGATTGTTTCTTCAATCAGGTGTTCAGATGTGTTAACAAGATGATGCTTAAGGGAAACAAAGAGGTGAATTGTTAAAGCTGTTTTATCTGAACGTAAAAAATGTTGCCGAAGCAGTGCGAGTTTATCTGTGACATCATAAACTAAGACGAGATCAATGTTTCTTAAAAACTGTTCGTGATTTGGTAAACAAAATTTGAAGAAACTGGATGACCATGTGTTTTTGTTAAAATTGTTGAGCAAGGGGATAATATTATTACTGTAGGTCCATTGCACGCTGCGAGAAGTGCTACCCACAGTTTGGATATAGCGAAAACACAATCCTCAAGCTTCTGAGCTCTGTTTTGCGGATGTTTCCTTATCGATTCCAGCGCGCCCAGATGTTGCAACCTGGAGAAGAGCAATAGTGTGTCGACTCTGCGAATTGTTTTCTCATCAGGTATGATTATAATAGCTGCCGGCAGCTACGGATATTACGAACCGTGAGAGCACGGTGAGGTATTATGGATATAAAGGTGACAGCATTTCTCCTTACCTGGGAACGTAAGCGTTCACTAATCCGATGAAAACTCTCACGATGTGGCACCAGCGTCATTACACGAAGCTAAAGTGACTGTGTGGTGCGACATCGTGGTCGTGCTTCTTTGAAGAAGTCACTTCCACACGTTTTAAAAGGTGCTGTATCACAAGGGCTTGGTATACAACAATGTTGCAGGATTACGTAATTCCAGGACTGCAGCAGCTGAATGTCGTTAATGGCATTGTACAGATGCATGATGGTGCTCCTTCATACGTCATCACATGTGTTTGCCAAGTGCTGCAACAGCATTTTGGATATTGAGTTATTTCCTGTAAGTTTGCAATTTCGTGGCCGCCGTGACCCTCCGACTTCTGGTTAAGCTTAGTTGAAGTCTAAGATATACACGTCAAATCCAGAAGATCTGTCATAATTGAAAGATGCCATAAAATGTGAAATTATATAGAATCTTTTTGAGATGCTACGTTCGCCATTCTTGTCAACAATCTTTCACATGCAATTCGTTATCGTCTGCAAACTTGTAATTCCAATAACAGCGTTTTTTTTCCTTCCCCTCTCTTGTGCCACTGGTCAATTACAGTGCTGTTTTTTGAGAATGTTTTACGCCGACAATTTTCGTAATATATATAGCCTTCCAGTGCCATTTATGCTTGTTCAGTGCTCTGATCAATTTACATGTGAAAATCTGGATGTTGCGATTCGAAAACTTCAAACTCTTTTCACTGTAACGTAACGGTGGGAGTTCTATTGTTTTAAATTATCGCAATCTGGAACGCATACCTTCAAACAACAATATCTGAAATTTAATTCCACTTGGTTAATCAGATAGGCCACTAGGGATCTATATATCGGAGAAGCTTTTGTGTGATCACCCTTTCATAACAAACATTTTTTTTAAATGCTTCAAAAATTGTGTTTCATATGAATTTGCAGTTGCTGTGTATTTTGGACTGGATTAAGAATGTAATAAGTTTTATAATCTGTTACGCTGATATAATTTTAAAAACATAAAGGGAAGAGAAATAGTATAATAGAGATAATACTTCCCACAATACAATAAAAACCCATTCAGATTCACGTGTTTCGATTTTATTTTCTTTGATTCAACAAGCTGGGATGTATGTTGTCTAGTCTCGCTTGACTGAAGAGAGCGTAAACTGCACAAAATTCATTCAGAACATGCAATTTTTCTTTTTCTTTAAAAGTGACAGGTTATCAAATTTTATTCCTAACAAAGGAATATCTGGTTATTTATATTGGCACTTTGTAAGAAATTTTTGATTTGTTATTTTCGTTCTGATTTGGTTTTATATTAATGTTGTTAACAATTTCAGTTATTTTAATTTTTTCCAAGTTCCCACAAAGGTTATTTTTTCTTAAGTTGCAGTTTATTTATAACAAGTAAGCGGAAATAAAAAACTTTAAGCAGGTTAAGATTAATTTGAGCTTTTAATATCATTAATGGAGAGAGCTGATGCTTCAATGCCGTCGGTAGGCTAATTAGTCTGCTCTGCGGTCGGCTTTGAATGTTTGTTAATGATCTATGCGCAGGATCCTTGAAAAGTGAATGCACGACCTCGGTTCTTCAGTTTTTATCCTGAAGTGTGGTTAACTCGTCGTCTAGGGTCGTCAACATATTTTACAGGATACAATGTCTCTAAAATTGATTAGGTCTATAACATTTCTCTGATCCGCTCCCCAAAACAAATGACGTAAGTGCGTAAAAAGTGGTAATCTGCTGAGAAAATGTCAGGAGAGCATGGAGAATGAGGCAGATTGTCGTATCTCAGATTTTTGATTTGTTGTATGGGTTACCACTACCGTCCTTGATCAGTCCTTTCTCAATGATCTCCATAGAGAGGTAAGAGTAAGCCCAATCGTTTTTTACACAGCAGCTAGACAATTTTTAATTAACTTATTTTTGTTTCAAAGCGAGAAATTCTTTCTATTCTTTAGATAAATTTCTTGATGACTTAATTCTCAGGAACAGTATCCACGTGATGTTTCTTAACTACAGTATCTTTTAATACCGGATGTGTACTCAATATTAAAATCTAAAAAAAATCAATACTACAATTTACAGCAGAAAGTAACAATATTAAAAACGATTTTACGTAGAAATACCTTTGAGTAATATTAAAAACAAACCAACTAGTTAACCAAATTCTGGCTTCGCCTATATTATAAATTTTCGATTCGTCAAATATGGCATAGATATATGTTGCTATAGAAAATATCAAAGTTTTCTTCTAAGAGCACACATATAAATACGGATGTAAATCAAAACACCTTCAGCAACGGTCAGTTAATGTATGAATCTAAAAATATATAATATACCTTCACAAAATTGTTCAGAATGTAAAACATAAAGAGCTATAACGCTAGCTAACTTGCAGTACAAGTTAAATGAATTGTACGAATGGAAAATACAAAATCTACACACACTCTGCATAAATGCATAATAAGGAAACATAATCAGATTTTTATCATGAAACTAAAACGCGAAAGACGTTGTGTGTTTACACATTTGTATCCGTTTGATGACATTGCATACTATAATGCGACTAAATACATATCTTCTGTTTGACACAATTAATAAAACTTTATGCCTGGGCACCATGTTTTAGCACAAACATTCTAAGAACATGAGAGGAAAATGTTGTGAAACAAATTCCATGGGAAAGTCTGAAAATGGAGGAAACAAAAAGAGATAAAATCTTCTCAGAACCCCAGTTAGAATGATACGAGGAGAAAGATAATAACAAGAATAATAGAACTGGAAAAGATATTAACTTAAAGTAGTATTACGATTCAGGATGTTGGATGAAGAAAGGACGCATTTTTATAAGGACAATAAACGCCTGACTTTATCAGCAAAGTTGACAAAATGTCTTAGAATTAATAGAAGAATTTATGGATAAAGTTAATTTAAAATCTGGGCTAAAGTTTTTAAGATCTCTTCGAATGGTTTGTTTTTGGCGCTGTACATTCACATATGTAGTTATATGTAATTATATACTGAATCTTGCTTTGCAAACTGTGCATCTGATCTTTATTTTCTTTCGGAAGCCATGCGCTCCATCTAAAACATGTACTTGAACACGACATAGTTAATGCTGAGCTTTCAATCTCTCTTTCTTCTACGCAAGCATTTCAATTACTTAGGGCTTCTGTTGGCGAAGCATACTTTTGTTGAATACTTTAAATGATATTTTTTTGTGTGTGTGTATGAAATTCATCAGAGCTGTCTGTTGATAAATATATAT